>JAQIXI010001460.1:0-13605 GCA_034700165.1 Galumnidae sp. Gr-Ori-00277 | reverse complement strand
TTGTATAATGAAGCGTAAGATTCAGAGCTTAGATATACTGTATTTTTTAGACTTGATTTTTACCGTCAAATGGCTTTACATGAGTTACTGTTGAATTTGTCTGAAATCTATACATAAAGATACTAATTCATGTATCTTGGTAATTTAATGGAGTTAAATTAAGTCTCATAGATGTGTGTAACGAACGGATCAATTATTGGATTGGTTTTAATCTTTTTAAAAATACATTAATTTTATATCAAAAGACTTTTAAATAAAAAAAAAGATTAAAATATTAAAGACTTTAACAAATGATTTGATGTTATTTTAATTTAATATAAGAATAGAAATGAATTTCGATTATTTGAATTTTTATATGTTTTGAATTACTTTCACTTTATTATAGTATTTTTGTGATCTATTAAACAGGTATTGATTTGTTGTTAATTTCATATTTCATTAATTATTATAAACGCAATTAATCTCTCAAATAATTAAAGGAATTACTTTTGAAATAATAAATAAAATTTATTTTTCAATTCTTTATTTATAAAATACTGTATTTTAGGGCAAATATATAATGAAATTTTCAATTATTTACATTCGGATTGGTTTGCCACCTGATATAAAGCCAGTGCTCATTCTGTGCTACTGGTCTGCTGACATACAGCATATAATTTATAGATAAATCGCGTGAATATTTTGATAATTCATTTAAAACATTGAATATTGTTTTCAACATAATATGTATCGTATCCTAACTTTCAAAGAATATTTCTATACTTTTGGTCGTATTTTTCCCATAAATCAAAAGTAAAATAAATTTTTATGAATTTTTGGCCTTTAATTCAGTTAATGACAAAACTATTCTTATAATAAATGAGATCTTCTGTTGCGATAAACTAAGATTATTTTGGTCTAAAAAATAGGATATTCTTAGAGTTTGTATTTAATTAAAAATATTTTTTGCCTTAATTTAATTTGAAAAATGATCCTTTACTTTAGTTCACCATGCTTAATAATTCAATTTACCAGGTTAACCTGTGTTATCGTTAGGTTTTCTGTAAGCACTTTTTGTTTGGTTTTGTTGAGATAATATTGAATTTCATTTCTCATAAATTCACTCTTTTTTTGTATTTTTTGAAACAAAAAATGATTTTTATGTCAAAATATATTTTGTGATTCTCTTCTCAAAACTGGAATTTTATTCATATATTAATAAGTAGTGACCGAAGGAATGGCTAAAACATTCACTAATAACTTATCAGTGATAAGTATATTACCTTTGTTTGATAAAATGGTATTTTATATTCATGAACAGTTACCTTGTTCAACAATTGCCTTATTTATGATAACGAAGCTAATATATTATTATCTAGATAATTTTGTTAATAAATTTTATTATTTCCTGATTGGTTTGAACCAATATTGTTAATATAATTAGCATGGCCAATTTAGATTGATAAACTTGCATATTTTTCCTAATCTAAATTTTATGCAAATATAACCATGTTGAGTTTTTTACTATTTTGTCCGAACTATACATTAAATTTTATTTATATTTTTATTGGAATTAATTTATATTACTTTGAATTCCTTTGAAATACATTTTTATATATAACTAATGATTAATCAATAATTACTAACAAACGATTGAATATTTAACTTAACTTATATTCGGATCAATAATAGAAATAAAGTCATTTCAGTTAATATTAATATAATAAAACAAAAAACCAGTTAATTAATATCAAAATCAATATTCTATTAAATGTAGCTTGCTTCTTTCTTTCTTTTTTTAAAAAATAAATTCTTTTATTTTTATTTATATTCTTTATAAATCAAATTTCAGTACAATTCTTGAGTGAAATTCAATTTTCTTTTAGAGAATTGAATTTTTGAGTTGACTTCGATTTTTTTCAAATAAATAATCATTTGTTTGCTATAAAAACGTTTGATTTTCAAACATTGGATTTCATTACGAAATTTAATTTATTTCTTAATTAAAAATATAGTCATTCGTGACATTAGAAATATATTCTCGATATTCACTTTAAATGTGCTTGCATATCTATTAATGTAATACATTTTAATTAATCTAATTTAATAACAATTAAAAAAAAGTAAAAATTTATTTTCTTTCAGTTTTTTTTAATTAAGTGAAGAACTAATTATAATCTAATTATTAATAATTAATTATTTGTATTTAAATTGTGTTCTTATCTTATTCTTACAGTACCGCCAAAAGTAAAGATAGTGTCGCACTTTGCAAGTCCCCCACTTGTGGCCAATTGCAGCCGGACATCAATCCAGTGTTTGGTGACGCCTACTTTGCCTAATATACTGGTCTGGTGGACATTCAGAGGAGAAAATGCATCTAAACTACCGTCGGTTCATATAAGTAAGACATCACCCAATGAGTGGAAACTGTCGGTGGAGTGTGCAACCCTTCATCACTCGGGTACCTATGCCTGTCACGCGGCACTGGCCAACGAAACAGAACGGGTGTATCGCAAGGAAGCGGTCATTCAAGTGTACAGTAAGTGTTTGCTAGAAGTCTGTTAATCAGCTCATTCTTCTTCGTTGATAAGAATCGGTGATACAAATAGTGTCGGACAATAGCTGTCGGATTGAGACACAGCCCTAATCGTGTTCACACATACACTCGACTGCTTTGAATTAGTTTTTCTAACAAACAATAATTATAAGACTTATTTTCATTGACTGACTTAATGAAAACGAGAATCAAATAAATAACTTTTCTCTTCGTTTGTATTGTCTTTCAGTACAAATACAGACACCAAATGTGTTTCGATTCTTCTTCGTCTTCTTCTACTGGTTTTGTCTTAATTTCGTAGAACTTATGTTTCAATTTGAGAGTCATTTGTTTGTTGTCTCAGAAATATTGTTTGAAAAGTCTGTTATCTTTGAGTTTATGTTTTGTTTTTATTTTTGTTTCTCTTTTTTTTTGAAAGTTGTGTTATAACTGAAAGTTTTGTAGTGTTTGTGTACTTAATTCGTGACATTAAATAAATTTGAGTGAATTTAATGTTAAATAATTAAATATAAATATTTTTCTCATTTTCACCAATTAATTTGATGGTTAAAATTGTCTGCTGTTCTATTCTGTCCATATTCTGAGCCCTTTGTTTAGTTGTTTAGGAATTCTTATAGAAATTCTGTTCACTTATTATTTGAATTCTGAGTGGAATTCCAATTAAACATTTTTCTGAGTTTCATATAATCCCAAAACTTTCAGAATTGGTTTAGTTTTACCAAATAAGTGAAAGGACTTAATGAGGGACACAATGGTGTCAAACAATAGCCTAGTTTAAAATTATGTAAAAGTTTAGTGGAAATAAAATTCATTAAAATTAGAGCCAAAGTTTAAATCTTAAGGAAATTAAATGAATTCTTCCGCCGACTTATTCTGCGGTCAATTGATTTATATTTTGAACTAAAATATTGTCATTAAATCATAAGTATATTATGTATAAAATGACATCAATTCTAATTCACCATTTCTTTTGTTGAGGAAAGCATTTCATTGTCGCGAATATTATAATAACTTTCTATTAATCAAATATAAAGACTATTATTCTCTCCTTTGAATGAAACCCTAAAAAGTTGTGCTTCTCTTATGAATTAATATATTCAAAGCACCAAAATTTCTAATACTTAAAGAAAAGTATCAAATCTATTGATATTTTTTTTGAGGTAATATTTCTCAAATATTTAGGAAAATGAAGAAAAATGTATTAGCATTAAGACATTGGGGAAATTACCAAGGCTTTTTAGTGAGCTAAGGATAATAAGAATAAATATTTTAGAAGATTATAGTATTTTCATCTATAAATAGAATATTATTTATCTTATTTTAATAGAATAATCATGTTCATTTCTTGTAAACAATTTTCTCCCCCTTTAAACAATTTAATATGTTAATAAGTAAAGGAATGCCCTTGGCTATCTACGTAAAATATGAATGGAAATATTCTGGTCTATCATTGGGTTTGAATATTATATTTGTAAGAATGGCATCCATTTAGAGTCGTTAGTCTTTACGCATATATTTAAGTCCATTAAAAAAATTTAATATTTCTCTCAATGGAATTATTGCCATCGCCATTACCTTGCTCCTTTTGAATATACTTTGAATTACTTAGTAAAGAAAATCATTTTCATTATACCATTGAATATACTTCCATTTACTTAAGTAATAATATGTGCCGACACTATACAATAATCTGGTCTTAATTTAGTTGAAACATGTCTTTACTTAACACAGAGGTCGGGAAAACTGACGTCTCTCTGACTAAACTAATATATGGTAAGTGTAAGTGAAGTCGTTTTTTCATTGCACTCGTCATTTACTCCTCCCCTAACGAATCGATTGTTTCAAAAATATTCAAAATATTCTTCGATATAATGCACTCGACTTTTAGTTGTCTATTGACAGACACTCTGTTAATGAAGTTCTTATTGAAAAACTTATTTGCATTCATATTAACATTAGAATTGATGACAGAATTCAGTTGAGGACTAAATATAATTTACTTCTTCTTTGAAGAGTTTTTTCAATTTTTGAATAATTACACTTTGTGTCAATTTATTCTCACCCTTGCAACTATTGTTAAACTAGTGATTAATTGAGCTTGAACAATGTTTTTTCTTCCTATCAATTGAATAAAATTAAATTTTTTTCTTTTATTTGGAATTTTACCGGAAATTTACACTTTCTATGAATTGGTTGATAACTGAGCCATTCATTGATGAAATGACCGGTCAATCAATCAGAGGTTTTATTCGTTTGATTTTTTTTTCTCACAATTCAATGATTAGTCTTTGATTTGTGCTTCACTTAAAGCTCTGGTTTTTTTCCGGCACGACTTCAAATTGAAGTATAATTTTCTCATCAATTTCTTTGGGTTTCGTCTCATTGTGCTCTCCGTTAGCTTTTTCTCATGTGCTGTGCCTTAAAAGTCGTTTTATAAGCAAAAATTAATTGAATAGTTATTGATTCGAGTGATGCTATTGTTTGAGATAATAAAACCAGAAACTAGTGAACAGTTTATCTCTGGCTTTCTTTGAGACGACGCATATCTATTTGAAGGGAAGTTTCCCTTTCTTTCAACAATATTTTTCATTTGAAGAACAATAAGAAAACAGTGTTTTACTGGAGTTCTCCAACGAATAATCGCTTTTTTCTATAATCATTGCCTAAACTTATCCAACATTTCTTTCTGTCAAAACATTTGTATTTAAATACGAGATATTAAACAGAAATTCTTATATAACTCTCAAAACTGAATCATTTCTTAATATAATATTTGGAATGAATTCAATTGAGAAACACTTAATATAAAGAGATTTATGAAAACCTATTGGATCTCATTTGACCCAAAAACTTATTTCTTGTGTTCTTGCTACTTTTGACATTTGTATTCGATTATAGATAATTAGCTTAGTTTCCAATCATAACAAATGAGAGGATTACAGTTTAGCTCCAATTTCTAATCTCATTACAATATTCTTGTTACTTTTGTTTTTTATTGTTTATAAGAGTTAGACATCATTTAATAATCATTTGTTTTGTTACCAAATAATAGATAATAATTAGGAGTTTATATAAATAATATGTTGTTATTAATCGTATTTTTAAATATGGGTTCAATAAGTTTTGGGTTAAAGGATTTCCTAATAATTAATATTGTTTTGAATATTAATTAGTGATTAATAATAGTGTTATTAATTGTCTTTATTTTGATGTGTTGGAGAATCCTACCTTGTTAAAAAGTAACAAAATAATCACCCTGGATTATGTAGGACATCTACAAAGAAAATAAGCTTGCTTCAATATTATTTATGATGTCATTGAACTGATTAAATGAATAATTCAAACATTGAATAAATATTTGAAATTTATTTTTCAAAAATAATTCTATGAAAACATTAAACTATTATTAATTAGAATTTGTTTAAGCAATAGATGTGAATATCATTATAAATGGCATTTGTTTTGTTATTTCTTATTAATACTACAGTAAACCACAGATATTGTAAAGTGTGGCAAAAGGGTCCCATTTAAATGATTTAACACTAATATAATTCATGAAAATTACCTCTCCTTTAATAAATCATTCGATATTTTTATATAAAATATTCAAATATTTTTCATTATTTGAATCTCTTTTGTGATTTTGATTACTGTTTAACAAAACATTTTCAAAGAGAGTTTGAAAAAAAAACTGAAAACTCATCAAAACAAATAACAAGGAATATAAAGGAATGGAATAAAAATAAGATTTCATTTTTATTTGCAATTTGAGTAAAGTATTATTGGAATTTTGTAAAACGTTTCTTCAGGGTAAATTAAATATTGCATGCACAATTCAGACGTCTATTTGCGTAGATAAAATAAGACCAGATTTATTTTATGCTCAGAATATTCTGTTCTTTTGAAAATATATATTAAATACTTTTACTTCGAAACAAATTCTATTATTTTGTGACAAAAAATCTTTTTTTTTGTCGACTATTTTTAGACTCAAACCAATTGTATTATTATTTGAGAATAACTCTTAGAAATGACTTTTGAGTATTTGATTTGAGTCTTGAATTCAATATTTATTTCACACAAGAATTGATTCAAAAAAAATAAGTTTAAACTTTTGTTGAATATGTAATTTGAAAATTACATGATCTCAAATTGCTCTAGATCCTTTTTATTCGTTTTACTCCACTTTGATTTATATCTGTCTCTCAACAAACGGACTGTAAAATAGGAATTTCACATTGAATTCAAATTTATCTTTTTGTTAGACTAAGGAAACAATTGAAAGGAATTTCTAATTAAATTGAAAATAAGATATACTTTTGTATAAAATTTATAATCATTTCGACCATAAAATGACATAAATTAAGACACAAAAACACAATGAACTGAAACGGAGAGAACTGTTTTTGTTAGAAATTGATTTCTTGTTGTCTTTCTCTTTCCTATGCCTTTCCCTTCAAAAACAATTTTTCATTATTTCAGTGGAAATGTTAAACAAAGTTCACATTAATTGTGGATTCAAAGAACTAAACGATTCGGAAGAATCAGATCATTGAATAGAAAAGTTTAGTTGAAAAATGAGTTTTCATTTATTCACAAAAATTCAGGACAAGGAATACAACAACCGATCAGAAGAGAATAAAAAAAACAAAGAAATCTTGAAATTCCTTTGACTGGAAAAATGTGTGAAGAATTTTTACCAGAATTTTATTAATCATTCTTTTCTTGCAACTATTTTTTTTGTTTAGAAGTGAAGACTTCTTTATTATTCTTTAATGGTAGGGATGTTCAAGATGATTTGTTGTTTGTGCCAATGTTTTTGCTTGTTCTAGATCATTTACACTTTCTTGGAGTTTTTTCTTACCATTTTTTTGATCTATGGTTTTAAGGGATGTGCCGTCCCTTCGGTCATCACTGTTCCAAAAGTGGACATTTCTAATGAATGGCCTTTTTCTTGAAAAATGCTTTTATTTATTTGAGTTTCGGTTTTCTCTGAAAACCCAAAATATGTTTTCCAATAAAACAATAAAAAGGAGTAATTCTTATAAAAATTTTATTCATTGCTTTCCTTCAAAGGCTTTCACTCTAAAGGAGTGATTGTATGAAATCTGATTAATATATTTGTGGCCAAAGATTTCTTCAATTCTTTGAGTTTGTGATCAGAAAATCTTTAAAATTTGATTTCATTTAAGATTAGAAGAATTTCTTGAGTCGCGATTCAAATACTTTTCTTGACTTTGAATTCAATTTGAAATTAACGCAATTTTTTTCTGAATTATTCATAAAATGAAATTTGATTTACAATCGCAAAGAAATTCATTTATTTTTTTTATTCTATTCTTGGAAATTGAATTTTCTTAACTTTAACATGGTACTTTTCTAGTTAAACAATTTACATATGTTTAATATTAAAATCTCTTTACAGTTCCGGTTAGTATTGATGTGATTCCATCCAATGGTGTCGTACGGGAACTCATAGGCAATAAAGTGTCGCTCAAATGTTTGGTCACATCGTATCCAAAAGCAGTCATTAATTGGACTAAAATAGTTAACAATAACGCCGTCAACGCAATCATTGGTGACGACCAAAGGCTTGAGATAGTGAACACTGACGTGAATGAGACCTCACAAAGAACTCAATTAATTATATCAAACATATCGGAGTCAGACAACGGCACATACATATGTCACGCAAAGAACGACTACAATAACCAGAGCGAGGCTCAGATCACACTAATCGTTGTCCAAAAGGCCACCGTTAAACTGGAAAAGGCAGAGCCGCTCACTGCCCGATCCATTGAGCTGTGGTGGCGGGTCATCAATGATGGCAACGATAATGTTAATCGATTTATATTGGAAATGAAAAATTATAGCTCAAACACCGTTAACGCCGTCCACCACTGGACTACTATTGACGATAACATCGAACCAAACTATTCCGGATCACATATTGTCCAGTATTTAGCGCCGGCAGTAACGTATGGCTTCCAGTTGGCCGCTATCAATGGTGCAGGTTTGTCATCCCTTTCCATTTATTATTGACAAATAAATTATGGCACAGAATATTCTTAGCTATTGTTTTGTTTGTCATAAAATATTTGTGTTGTGCTCTCATTCAATGATCCAATTCTGTTCTCTTATCAAAAATGTGTTTATTTCATGTTTTTTGATTCCAATTATATTAAATACAAAATATTTCTGTTTCTCATATAATGTTATCTCAAAAATTCATGAAAATATCGCAACTCTTTTCAGAGCTAATGATTTATTCAATTGAATTTTATGCTGAAATTTGGTAACTCTTCACTTAGAAAAGAAGTGAAACCAATTCTCTTGGCTGTAAACTAGGTCAAACATTTTCAAAAGATAGCGACAATATGATAAATTATCTTGTTCATCGTTATTTTAGAACAAAATTGATTGAATATATTTAGTTTAAGCAAAATATATGATGTATTACAGTTGAAATTGGAATGCGTGCTGTGACCACCTTGGCTATTTACATTGAACTACGATTCATAGGAAAAATTTAATGCAATTCTTATTCAATATTATATGGCCCGGAGTATTAACAACACCTCGGAGTTTGTCGTCATTTTTCGTCAATACATAAATCAGTTTATATTCTTGTTGTCAGTCTTTTCCCTTTTATATACTCACGCTTTTAGTCAAAGAAAATGTTTTTGTTGTTAAACATTGTGGCCAACAGTCCTATCGATTATCGATGTCTTTCTTTGGCCGCAAATCTTTTTGTATATCTTATGATAACTGAGTTTTCAATCGAAGTTTTTTATTATTTCACGACTAATGGCTTTTGGTTTTTCTTATTTGCTTTAAATGAGTACTCATTTGAAGGAATCATTTCTTCAATTATTTCAATGATTTGTTTTATTGAATTAAATGCTATAAAATCTGTTATTAGTTGTAATACTTATAAGAATGACATCAAAATTGTGAACAATTTATTAGTATTTCCGCTGAAAAATGTTTTCCAATCAAATGATACATAAAATTATTGGTAAATGTCTGACTTCTGAACATCTGTTACCAAATATACAGAGAACTGGACTTTAAATTATTGAACTCTCTTTCCTTCTCTCCCTCTCTCTCCTACATAGTTATAAAACATGGGCTAAATGTCACAACTCTTAATCCATTGAAATGACTGATGTTTTGTCAGAAGTGTTTCGATTTAAAGTTCATAAGAAGAAGAAATGAAAACATTTTCTCGTTTTTATAAAAAAAAAGTATAGATTTGAGGGAATGAAGGAAACACTCAAATAAAATACATTCAATTAATCGATAGAAAGAGACTTTCGATAAGAAATTACTCTATTTTTGTCTCAAAAGTCATTCTATTCTTTGATTTTTTTCTTATTTTTAATTCTTCCGGAGAGTCGTATCAAAACTTAATTACTTCATTGATTCCGAACAATCATCTGATAAAAAAAGGTCTTTAATCATCTTTCAATGATACAGCATTTGTGAGCTTAGTTCAAAAGTATCTTGTCATTTTTCAAGATATTACAAGAAAATTCGATTTCATGAAAATCGATATTAATTTATATTTAAGTGCAAAACCTGAAGTCGTTTTCTCATAATATAATCTTAATATGAATTAAACTCAATTCCAATGCATTTAATTAGAAATATAAGAGAGGGAGAGAGAGAGGGAGAAAGAGGGAGTGAGAGGGAGAGAGAGGGAGGGAGAGAGAGGGAGAGAGAGAGAGGGAGAGAGGAAGGGAGAGAGAGGGAGAGAGAGAGAGAGAGCTTTTTTATCTGCAATGATATTATTAAAGGGATGAGATTTGGCACTAAAAAAGTTGTATTAATTTTCATTTAAGACTATACCGAAAGTGATATGAAAGTAGTCATAGAAACAGAGGCTATGATTACTAATTGGAAATTATCGCGATTTTTGTGATAAAAAGCGGTATATTTTTGCTGAATGTTATATGAATTTCTAAATCAATAGCTCTGCGAATATACACTTTAATTATAATCACAAATTAAAACTTTTTTATAATAGGGAAGTGCCCTCTCCTAACCCCTGTCATATTCCTATCCCCTGTTGTATAGCCTCTGATATTCTGCTAATTGTGGTTCGTTTCTATGACTACTTTTGCTTAAATATTAGATTTATATTCAAATATCATTTGTAGTCAAATGAAAGGACGAGTGTTTTGTTTTACATTGTCTTTAGGAAAAAAAGGTGTCTTTTGCTCGAATCGATTGCAATTCACAGAGAATTGAGTTATTAGTTCTTTAATTTAGAGGAAAGTCTGGAAATTATCGACCGATAAGTAGTGATATAATCATTGAATTCCTATTGACTAATGTTTTACAGAATTGAATAAATATTTATCGATTTGTAGAGTAATTCCCAGGACTGAGTCAATGATTATTAGTTGGAAACAAGCTTTTGATTACCCCGATTACTCTTAATATACTATTTGTTTTATTAGTGAAGAATAACCTAGGTCATCTAATTAGTGAACAAGTTTTAACTTTTTCCCAGAAAGAGTTCGTTTCACTATTTATTTATTGTCACAAAGTTTTTCGCTTCTATTTTAGTCTCAGTTTTAATAATAGCTTTTGTTATTCTGTGCGCATATATTCTGTTGTTTTATCCTCACTTCAAACTGTTTTCCTTTTTTGTCATTAATTAAGTTTAAAATTAATTAATATTTTTCAAAGCGTTGTCTCTCTTTTCAGTCTTTAATCTTATGATCTGTTCTTCAAAAAAATTTGAAAAATTTTAATTAAAAAAAATTGTCTTAAATTTGAACTACAGGTCAATCGGATTGGGCGGCAATAAACGCAACGATGCTGTCGGACGTTCCCAATCAGATCACAGAAATGCAGGTCTTGTCAGCCAGTAATCACTCACTACTGATTGGATGGAAGAGACCCCACGACAACGGCGCCCATATTTTTGAGTATAAAATGGAATTATTTAACCTAGATAAGAGTTCCACCATTGGTGGAACAATGGATGTCAGGGATGAGATACGTGAGCACAGGAGGAATGTTGCTTACTGGTTTGTTGGACTTCAACCCGCCACCAAATACTCTTTTCAAGTAAGTTTATATATGCTTGTTAATTTGAGGCTTCTTTTGAAATTATTAATATGACCAGGTTCGTGCTTGCTCATACCTGGGCTGTGGACCATGGTCAGAGCCCAAGTTAATTGCTCAAACAACTGATGGTCAGTCAGGTCCGCCCCAAAATCTGAAAGTGATCTGTAGTTTTGATGAATGGCGTGACGCCAATTACGCCAACATTTCCTGGCATTCAAGTGATAAGACCCGGGGCACTATCATTGGCTACAATATAACAATCGTAGGAAATGCAAGTTATAGGAACAGTCAGAGCCAACTGGTCACCGACCAAATCATCGAATGGCACCGCATTAACAGTAATACCACTCATCAGATTCAGGTAAAGACCAGATTTCACTCTTTGAACCGAAAGTAAACTTTTATGTCATTTATTCAATGATTAATGTTTTGAGAAAAAAATTGGAAAACAGATATCTTTAAAAGTGATAAGAAATAAGTCTGTTCTCATGTCTGTGCGTTTGAAATATTTGTCGACTCAGTTACCATCTATTCATCAAAATATTTAGAGCGAAAGCCATTTCCACAAAACATTTGTGACTGAATTTAAACAGAATTTTATTTAATTAAATAAATACGAAAAGAGTTTTCATTTGCGAACAAAAAAAACAAAAATATATTCAAATAATATATTAATTTCTTAAAATTCTTTCGTCATTTGATTTAATGGTTTATTTCTTAAGTGAAAACCCAATACTTTTAATACCATTTATAAGAGAAATAGTATTCCATAATTGCAATTTGCCCTTGCTCATCTCAACTTTCTTCATATTTATAGGATTCCATTAGAACTTATTATTTAAGTCCTATATTTAAGCACAGAATTAAATTTGATTTGATATTGATTTGTGCCAACACTTCACTCTTCTTAATATACATATTATAGGAAAAGCATTTAAAACGAGAATTGATGCCACTCTAAGACATTATCCATAATATTATGAATTTCTTTTGATAATAATTTCACTCTTTTCCTCTTAACAACTCTTATATGAATAGTCTGGTTATCCCTGTCTTAAGACATAATAAAAATTATCTTTTGCTTCAAAACTAATCCATTAAAAGATGTATTCAATGGATTCTTCAGATTCTTCTATGAATTCAATTTTATTATTGAAAAGCATTGAAAAGATGTAAACCGTTTCAGTCATTGCTGTCATTATATCATATCTGGAAGGGATAGGAATATGTCTTAACAACAATCATGACTCAAATGCTAAGAATAGTTGAAATCATATCAACCAAAAAATAAATTCATTTGAGTTTTTAGAAAATCAATCTTGGTATTTTATCTTTTAGCAAACACATCTTGCTAAATTTATTTCTTATAGTAAAATGTTCTGAAAATGAATATAATAAATTTATATTACTATCCTGAACATTTTAATTGTGAGAGATAGCAATAATAATTAGAATTTACTGATTGCTATAAATGTTTGTTTAGGTTTTTAAGAAAATTTTAGTTTTATGCAAGGTGCTTTATGAGTTTTGTTTATCAAGTTAGTTTCAATAAAATTCTAGTAAAAATTATATTTTTAATGTATTCTACTCTTTGTTATTGTTGCTGGGATGGATTGACCCACATTTGAGTTGTGTCATACCAACTGATTGCCTCATCTAAGTAGCACTATCTCTTTAGCTAGAACTTCATAGCAAAATGAGCTTGGTATCAAATAAAAGCTTATTTCAAGTAGATTTTAAATATAAAAATTTTGTGGCGTATGACCAGGTTATTTATAATCAAATTAAATAGTTAATTAAAGCTTTCAAAATCATCAATAAATGAAAGATTTTTATTTGAACTCTGATTTAATAGAATGACATTTACTCTTACACAGGGATGGCGAAAGGGGGGTATTCCGGAATACCCCCCCTTGGAGAGCAAAATTGGCAAAATACCCCCTAGGATTTTGAACCCTTAACATTAGCGTCTATGGACAAGCACTAGG
>JAQIXI010001459.1:0-13607 GCA_034700165.1 Galumnidae sp. Gr-Ori-00277 | reverse complement strand
AAATAAGACTAATGAAAACGTAATATAAAACGTAAGTACTTTTTAGATCTCTTTAAAGACAGTGAAAAGGCTTTACTTTAATATAAAAATGTTTATTTGTTTGTAATCAATGATTATCAATCGATAAATTTTGAGTCAAAACTCTTGGTTTCAAATATTTCAAATGAAAGAAATGGAAATACTATTTATGACATAATGTTTCGATTTTAATGTAAGTTTAGGGTATTTCAGGTCCGAGTCTAGAGGGAGTTGAGGGGGAGTCTAGAGGGGGTTCCAAAAAATTTTACAAAAATCGTATATTTATTGTTTTTTCTGTATTTTTGACTTTTTAAAGCTATCCATTTGTTAACTAAAGTCATGGTTTAGTCACAAATAATTAACTTTAATAGTGAAGACCAGATGTCTCTCTAATATTCAAAGAGTGAAGACTTGAATTGATGTCAAGAATCGTGCGCTCAGTTGAGATCTGCGCCAAAATACCGATCGATAGTGCAGTACATAATTCTTGGGAACTGAAGATATTTGTTGTTATGTTTGGAGTATTTGTCGCTTCGTTTCAGTCGTTGTGGTGTTCTTCGGGTCGTTGTTATTGTTATTCATTGGTTGGTCTCAAGTCTCAACTCAATTGATTGAAGAGAATATTCTTTTGTTTGTTTTCATTAAATTATATATAATTCTGTTATAAACACCACTGAAACGACTGAATAGACATCAATTAGAAGACATCACAATTGAGTGGCGATCAGAGGCACTATCTTTTGACCAGAGAATGAAGGTGTGGTCATTTGCATGATTTACAAATAATTAACTCTTGTAATGAATCGGCGATTCTTACGAAATGAAAATCTTATTTTCAATATTTATGTTTAAAATAATGTCTTTCAGTCCTTTAATCGCAAACTTATTGAATGATATTTTATTTTAGACTAATTTTTAGTGTTTTTATTGAAATTTTTTCGAGAAATTCAAATAAACGCATAACTTATGAATTAGTATTTAATGTATTTATAGTACACTTAAATACTTAAAACCTTTGATCATATTCTGAGCCAAATCTTAGTTTTGTAAACAAATTTGACGTTTGACTCATTAAAGCGATAAAAATTATCTAAAAGTTAATAGAATATGAGTTAATTTGATTTAATCGTTTTTAGTCTTTGATTAGTCATTTATTTTATTCATTGATTTGTGCATAAGTTATGGTAGAAACCCTTTTGGCTCAGAATGAAAGTTGTTTTAATCCTTTAGTAAAACATCTAATTTTAATTTTAGTTTTTGAAATAAGTTTTGCATAATTAGCTCAATGTTTATATCATTAACTAATAATAACTATTTTGTGATTTGTGCCAACTTTTGCAGAGCCGAACAGCAATAGTCTGCTATTTTTCCCACTTTTCACTACTTGTGTCTGTACTCAATAGTCGGTACATAAGATGACAAGAATTACTTATAAATAGCTTCTGAAGTGATCGCCAGTAAATCTTGTGTTGTTTTGATTGAGTCAACATCTCTGTGATGGTTGACTCCCGCTTTGCTCGCAATGTATCCCATTTCCATCCATAGCTTATATTAAAGTTTATTACGAATTGCAACTCAACAGTACTTCCAAACCTTATGTTATTTTAGATGACAAGTTAGGGAGGAATGCAGGTCAGGGTATGTTTATACGAGTATAACCTCTACCTCTACTTAAATTAGGACCCATTCATTCTAACAATAAATGTTAGCCAAGTTTATCTAAAATAGCTGAAAGAATTGCATCGATTCGTAGAAATCATTTATAAAAACGGTATTAGTTTGAGGCATATCTTTTGTATGAAAATTATACTCTTTTTCTACTTCTAAACCCTTTTCGGTCGTTAACTGAATATTCCTTTAAATTGTTATTACTTTCAGAAGAATTATAAGTTTGTACTCATATTTTCAGGTTTTCTTTTTATTGATTTTTTTCTATTATAAACAAAAAGATTAGATTCAAGAGGAAAGACATCTGCAGCCGATTTGGTTAAATATATATTCTTATATTAAGTGTTTTTCTTACAAAAAATTCAATTTTGGAAAACGATTCCGTTCTAATGTAGTTCTTTGCAAGAAGTGATTCAATTGGATTTGTTTTTGGCATTTATATTAAAGTCAAACTAATCTTGTTTTTCATGGCTTTCCTATTTAGTTAATACTACTGACTAATCATTAACTAATCAATGAGTAAATCATTTCTGTAGTTCTCTTATCAAACTTTATTGAATGAATAAAATATTAGTCTAACCTTTCACATTATTTGAAATAACCATGATAACAGTTTCATCAATTATTTGTAAAAAGATTTCTTAATCATATATTTATAAAAGTATTGAGAATTACTCTTAATTTTCGATAAATGAATTAATTCTTAGAAAATCTTTTAATATTAACTCTCAATAAATCAAATGAATTATTAATAATTAATAAAATTATTATTAAATGACTTTAATTTCGAAATAATTTATTAAACAATCCTTTGATAATGACTTGTATTTTAATAATCGATATTTTCTTTTATAGTTTTTCTACAATTTTCGAGTCATAGCAACGATTGAATTCTATTAGCGATTATTAGGCGATGGTATGTATTGTATCCAAATATTATTTCAATTTTCATTTAATCAATTTCTTATTATCAATGTGTTAACCGGGTTTTTTGGAGACCAGTACAATTGATGATCAATTAAATCAATATTGGGTTTTGTCTGTCAAAGAACTGTGAAATTTGTTTGTATTTATCGGTTAATAGTGTTTTCTGAATACTATTCGTCATTAAATGATTCATTCAATGAATAATAAAAAGATATTTTTGTTTCATTGAATTCTTGTTTACTTTTAAGAGATCCTGAATTTCGACAAATTGTTTATTTTGGTTTTAACCAAAATTTTCCAAATTGTGATCCACTCATGAATTATAATTTCATTTCTCAATCTCTAAAAAAAAATAAATGACTTTTGAAACAATTCCAATGTTTTTCTCTTTGAAAACATTTGTTAAGTATTGCAAAAAACATGACTAAGAATTCGACACAATTATAATGACATCGAAAATCTTTGGAAAATTTATTCATTTAATTAAGTTTTATATAATTTTTAAATATATTGCATTCAAAGTAATAAATAATTGCAAAAAATAAGTCACACTTTTATTCCATTTATTAGTATTTTTGTCCATAAATCTAATGAATTGAATCGAATGATAAGCAAAACTGATGGCAACTAATGGTTGATAACACGGTTTAGCTATTAATGAACTTCTCTTCACTAATAACTAAATCTTCGTTTCCAACACATAAACTAAAATCAAAGTCAAATCAATAATGCGATCATTTCATCATTTTGTTGTTACGCACTATATTTATATTTGACCAAGATCATTATTTTATTAAATTAGCAGGCATATTTAATCTAATATTAGGTCAGATTTATTTAAACTTAAACTGAATATTATTTTTTTATCGTTTAAAATACTATTTAGAAATTGTAATAATCTTTTGATAAATGATTTCAAAGATAATTCCAAGAGTTATGGTTACTCTGAAAATGAGTGATAAAATGGATCTGCATATAATTTCCTATATATATTGAGAGCGAGTGTCGAAAGTAATAGTCATTGGATGGAAAGTTATTAATATTTCGTGTTTTCGGATTCAGTATATATTGTAGGCCTTCAAAGCCTTCAAATTAATAGTTATTTTCAAATCTGTGTTCAAACTGTTGAACAAAAAATACATTTAGATTTGAATTAAGATTAAAGAAGAGTTTCTTATTATTATATTTATTTTTATTAATATTTTAATGGATTTTTCAATTAATTTATATTATTGTTACGAAAATTACATATTTGGTTATAATCGACGCACTTTTTAGGAAAAGATTCTGAGCAGAAGTTTTTGTTATTATATAAATATATATCTTCTGATCTCCATTTCCTCCGCTTTTTTTCAAAAGTAAAATCTTTGACTCAAATCTAATATAACGACAATACGTTAACTTCAAGGATAATCTCAGTAAAAATGCTTCTATTTTTTCCTGAGTGAGTAATTATTTTGATTTTCGTCGTTCTCTCAATTTATTGATATCTTTCCAAAGAGAGAACAACCACTCGATTTCAATTTCAACATTTGATTAACTGTTAATTTATTAATTTCTTGATTTCTCTTATCTCTAGTTATGACAAATAATTAATCTCTCTCTCTCTCTCTCTCTCTCTCTCTCTCTCTCTCTCTCTCTCTCTCTCCCTCTCTCCCTCTCTCCTTTTCTTTTCTTTCCTCTCTTCTATCGAAAGTCATCAATAAATACACAGTATTTGTATTCAGGCTTTTGTAGAAAACTTGTTCTGCGAAAAGAATAACATTTACTCCACAAAAGTCATAGAGTAGTGCCCCTGAAATACAATTTTTTAAGAAATAGAACCAAAAATGTGTAGTAAATTAAAATTTTTAATCAGACAATACTTAAGCTATGGCTGGGCTTATATTAATCAAATTCGGAAGCCCTCCACAAATCCAAGGACTTGTCGTGACTTAAAATTTTAACAAATTTTGTTATCTTTTCTGAAAACTTAAGAAAAGTTTGGAATAATTTTTATAAAATATATTTTATTTTTGAAATACTTTTCAAAAAGTAGTGGAGCTGTGAATCCTTTTATAAGTTCCTATCAGTTCTGAATTCTTTACTAATTGATTGATTTTAAATGGTTTGTTGGTCTAAATTGTACTAGTCAAACTAGAATACTTGTTATTGATGAGAATCAATGTATTTCGGGATTTTTCCAAATTAAGAGTTTGACTTCATTTGGCCTCAAGTTTTTTGGGGAAAAAATTCATTTTATTGTTAAATATTTGTAGAATTTTGTCAGAAGTCTTACAATTTATTAATGTCTGTGAAAACTGAAAGCTTTCGCTCAGAATATTAAGTGATTTCGTGAATGTATCGGAAACCAAATTTAGAGATTTCAACAAATTATCGTTTGTATTGTATTGTATGGCAACAAATTTAATAATTTTTTCTAACTTAATATTCATTCTGTGCTCTCATTCTTTTTATTTACAACTCTTTATATGAGAAGAGCTCTGTTTTTGTCTAACACTATATTTTGAATTCTTGGGATTTGAGTCTAGAATTTCCGAAATATTTGTTTTACTTTTGGTCGAAATCATAACATTTATTATCAGTTATTTTAACGACAAAACTATTCATTGCATTGGATATCGAATGTGAATGAAATGCAAATTTCATTATTTTTATTGTTTTGAAGAGTTATATATAAATATATTTTGAAAAAATTAATAATTCAGTAAAATATTACCGAATAATAAGTAGTGTTTGAAACACATTATTATTCAAACTTAAAATCATTGCCATTACTTGGAAGCCGTCGATTCAATGACTTTTATTGCAAGTTATGATCGGAACCCCTATTCGTATCATAGAATAGAAAATCAGTAAAAACATATTTTAAGTGATCTTTACTCGAACTTAGGGTGTGGTCTCTGTAGACAAGCAATTGCCAAGATAACATAACTCTATAACAATTAAATATATCATTTATTGAAAAATAGGAGGAAATAAATACTTACTTTTAGACAGAAATAAGATTTAATTTGTGTATTTAAATTTTGCTAGTTCAATAAAGTTTAAGGGAATTTGCAATTTTAGTGAGATTTCCTCGGATTAAAAAGTTCTGAAAGCACTGAAAAGTTAATTAAAGCACAAAATCTCTTAGACGTGAGAAGACGAGTCATTTTCTTAATAATTTATCAATAATTGAGTGAAAAGAGGAAATGTCGACAATATATTTAATTTTCATTAAAATATTTAATTTTTTATTAGTTATGCATAAAAGGAAAACAAATTTATTTTCTGATTGGCTGTCAATTGATATCAAATTTCATTATATCCGGAGTGTAGTAAGACTTACAATAAATGGATAATTCTTTTGCCAATCAGTAACTCTTTGAGAGGATGTTTTCAAAGAAAGTGAAAACTTTTTATGAATTACGATATTTTTCTCCGATTGTTAACCAATGGCTGACCATTTCTTTAGCGATTCAATTCTGAATTTATTGCTTTGCTTCTCATTCCCCTATTCTGTGCGTTTGTGAACAGTGCTTATGTTTTTTAATGAGATTAGTAAACGTGTACAAACGTTTGACTCTTCCTTTTGAAGGATTCCATATAAAAGCAAAACAATTCTGGGGAGCAGTCATTGCTTTAAAGTCGACTATTTATTGAGTTTTGGAAAAGTTCTGTTCCATCGATGGCTTATATTAGCCCTTAAACTGAAAGTTTTAATTTGAAAGATCCGATTGAAGGGACATTGACTGTAATGACTGTAATAACTGTATTGAATTTATAGTCAGATATCAATTAGAATACTTTAGCTAACATTTTATATATAAAAAGTGTTTATTCACATTTCATCTGCGCTTTGATAACGATGTGAATCATTTGTAGTCTCATTTTGTGTGAAAAATCATACAAAAGCACAGAATGAGCTTTAATTCCTGTTTGGAAAGTTTCAATAATTAACGAGTTTTGTATTGAATTCATTTTATCCATTAATTCGTAGTATTTTGTAGTTATTTGAAGTGTTTTATTACAATTCTTAACAAACAACAGATGCTTTTCTCATATATTTTCTCATAAAGTAATCCGAGTCTTAAAATTGGATATAAATATATTGTTGTATAAAAAGGGATCAAATAATGAATTCTTGTGCGACCAAAATGTCTGAAAATAATGCAAAAGTGATTATATCTATGAAGACATTTGAGACCTCGACTTCTATTACATCCATTATTTTCGACCGGAATTCCATTCGTTTAATAATTTTGAGTTTAAGTCCAGTCGATGTCTTTCTCAGAGGCTTTTGGCGTTCACTGCCGTCGATGAATACTTTCGCTTTAAATGTATGCAAAAATCATTTCTTTTATATTATAACTATTATTAGTGTTTAATTTATTTAGATTTAATTTTATAAAAATAAACTAGATCATACCAAAACAAAACTTGTTTTGTCTGCTTTTCTTGAATATTCAAATTCTTAATTATCACTGAAATGACGAATAATTTTTCGTTTTCTATTCAATCGATTCAAAACACAATCGAAATCATAAATCTTATGATATTTTCACTGATTATTCATATCTAATGCCTAATAGTTTTGATGTCTTGAAAGTCATTTCTTAGTTTTATTATGTTTTTAACAAATCAACGATTGATTAATTAATTATCTTTACATAAAAATTGAGTACATTTTTTGCAAACTAATGACAAATTTCAAGAATTAATTCTTGAATAAAATTGTATTTCTGTGCGATTCGAGCGAATCAATTGATAATATCTCAACCAAATTGAAGGTCAAGTTTGAGGTATATTTCGATCAAAAGAAAAAATATGTATTCTTTTGAATAAATTCTTTCAAATTCTGTTGATTTTGTTTACAAATAATTTTATTTTTGGGATTCAATTTCTATAATTAGTGACAAAAAATGTATTATTTATCGCTTTTGTGTTTATCCCTTAAAAATTAGAGGATTTTCAAGAAATTTGAGACCTCTTTGAGTGCAAATCGAAAACATATTTCAAGTCTTTTGTAAGAAGTATTTCCGCAGAACTGATATAAAAGTCATAAACAAATAAATTTGAGACTTGAGTTTAGTTAAAGTGATTAAAACAAATTCTTTTTCTTTCAGTGCATTTCGTGTAACAAAAAACGAAAAGCAAAGTCAAGTCCCCGAAATCGTGTTCAGTATATATCTGTGTCACCCTCTCCTCAATTGACATCTTCGTCTTCTTCTTCATCAACCGGTGCGACCACAGAATCTTCCGTCTCATCCGAATCCACTCGTCATACAAATACGTCTTCACCCAAACAAATGGCTCCTAACGAAAGTTCGCAAACGGGTCAGACATCGCCGTCAGCGCCCACTCAGGGTGAGGTCTGGTTCAACAGTGAAGAACAGGCAGACATAATTTTTTATGTCGGCAGAGAAAACGAGAAGGAATGGCGAATTCCAGCACATTCTTTCATCCTAGAGAATCACAGTATTGTCTTCAAGAATATGATGGACACCACAAATGAAAAGCCAGTCAACAAAAGGATAACAAACATAAGACCAGAAATCTTTCAAACAATTTTGAAGTGAGTTTTCCTTAACTTTATCACTAATTTATACTTTTGTTTATTTCGATTTGTTTTGCTTTTTGCCAAAACTTTTACTATTTTTGTATTTCAATTAATCAAACTTTCGATTCTCTTTAGTCTTGTTTTTCAACAAAAAATATTTGAAGGAAATCCTTTTAAATACAGTAAAACCCCTATAAATGGATAACTCTCTATAAGTCGAATCCTTTTATAAATTTAAAGAACATATCAGTCGACATAAAATGAACTCAACATTTGGTAGTCATTTGTCATATCCCCGACTCCTTATGTTTTATTTTATTTTATTTTATTTGATATTAAATTTATTGCTTAAAAACTTTGAATTCATAGAAAAAGTAATATTAAGTTAAGGAAAAAAAATCATTTTTTTAAAGACAGAAGATATCGAATTTCACTTAATATTAATGAAGTTTTTTTGAATTTGAAATTAAATCTATTTATTTATTTAATTATTTATTGATATGAATGTGATATATTTAGTACTAGTTCCTTTTTTATTTAATAGTTTTTTATTTCATATCAAAACATTTGATTCAATGTATTAGTAATCGATTCGATCGAAAGTTTTTATTTATTTATATATCGATAAAATGATAGCTTTAACTGAATTGTCGTTAATTTCTCAAATCAGACACATTTATACGAATGAAATTACAATCACTTCTGTGGCAAATGCTTTGGATTTGTTCACTGCCGCCAATCAGTTCTTTTTGGATGATTTATGCCGACTCTGTCTGACATTCCTCTACGAGAATTGCAATGAAGACAATGTTTTGGAAATGTTATCACATTTTTCTCAGTTTTCATATTTAAGGCCGTCTTTTCTGTCACCGGTCGACGTCAATGGCAGTCCTATAGCTTTGTCTACATATATGTCTAAACAAAATAGTTCCGTACAGTCCAGTAATTGCGACAATATTCTTAACGAACTGATCACTCGCTGCTATTATACTCTGGACAGCGCGGCCTCACATATACTGTCGTCGGACGCCTTTTCCAATTTAGAACACGACTTAATCATTAAAGTTCTGAGTCGGGACACACTTAATGTCAGGTCAGAGATTGAAGTATTCGATTGCATTAAACGGTGGGCCTGTCATCACTGCAAACGACAGGCACAGGCGTTGACCGGTGAAAACAAAAGACAGGTTTTGGGTAAAGCTCTCTATTGTCCGCGTTATCTGACGATGACTTTTGATGAGTTCTTGAGAGGACCTCAAATGTCTGATTTTCTCACTGATGAGGAAAAACGACCGCTTTTGGCGCGACTCTCAGGTGATAGTCAGGTACCGCCTCTCCCCGAACAGTTGACTGCCAGAAAGCTAGACATACGCCGGAAGTTTGTCGAACAAACCCCCAAAACCAGTGCAGATGTATTGGCTTCAAATGCAGCCAATTGTGGTATCGCTACGAATGGAAGTAATGCGGGTATTGTTGTAAAAAAGAAGTCCACTTCGAAAAAGTTGTTGAACGGATTGGGAGATCTGGTTATCTGTGTTATAAGACTTCTCGATTGAGTTAACTGAACGTATGGCCAACGGCTCATCCGTTCGGTTCAATCGGAAAGGATTTTCTCATTTTTATTATTTATAGTCTGATAAGAGTTTTATTGATATAATTGTTTCTCATTTTTAACAAAACTTTTCTCTCGATTCGATTCTAAAGATTATTAGTGACTGACTCTAAGCACTGATTGTTATTATTATTACTTAAAATATTGTAATTTTATATCAAATTATTATTATTATTATTACAAAAATATATACTTTTTCTGCTCTTAAAATCATTTATTAGAAAATCATTTTTTCTATGAATTTCTGAATTCAAGGAAATGTGATTTTCTTTAATACAAAACTATAAGATTTACACATTTTTTTCATTGATATTTGCATTTAAACTAATGTTTATTAATTTCCAACAAAACAATGCATTTAAAGGAATATTCCGTAAAATTGATATTTAAAACTCTTTTACTATTTATATGAAAATTCTGGAAAAGTTGTTAATTCTTGAATTGATTTGATCTCTAATTTGACTCAATTTTCAAATTGTTTTTATTGAATAATTGATTTGAGATTTAATAGGAATAAATGAGTGACGAAACTGTTGTTAATAGAGTCTAATCATTGGTTAGCTATCAATTCAATTCTCGTTTATATTTAGTGACTAATACTGAGAGTCGAATGTTTTGAATATTAAATGAAATGATATTTAAAACATTTTTCAAAAATATTTCGATAAAACAAATCATATGTTATTTTTTAGCACAAATTTGTTGTCTTTTGCCCGGATGTATGTGCTGTGAAGGTCAGCCTTTACTGGATTATCGGATAGGGGTTGAAATAACTTATGTCTGCAGTAAATTAGGTCACAATTCTATTAGTGATTTGAGTTCATTAACGAAACTATTGATGTTATTATGAGTCAGAATAAATGAAAAGAGCTTTTAAAAGGTTTACATCCGATATCCAGCCGTTATTCTGGTGCACAACTTCGCAGCCATTTGTTGATTAAGTATGAGATTTATATCTATAGCGAAGGCCTTTATTACCGAACCATTAGTTAATCGAATTGCAAATGGATTTCGTTAACGAAAGAACTCTATTTAGAGTTGAAAACTGATTTGTTTTCTTCATTTAATTCTTAACTGTCTTTCAATTGATGTGAATCTTTTTCAGAATAAATATCAGATAATTTTCAGCCAATAGTCTAACGATTCCTATCATTTTTGTCAATATTTTCGTCTGTATTTTGAGATTCATTTGTGATTTAATAGAATTTATTCACTTTTAGTTTGAATGTAAAGATATGACACAAAAATCTATTCTTCACTTTACTATTCCTGAAAAATATACCTTAAAATTAGTAAAAATATCATTAATAACTCTAAAATTTTGTTCGGTTAATACTTTTTCCAGTAAAATATCTTGGTAAAGATCAAGAATGGATTTTCTGTTCTATCTTTAGAATAAAAATGAGCTTTATTTAAAAATATTCTAGTTTATTTAAATTTTAAAACAATTTTGATTAAATTATCTGATTTTCGATCTGATTAAGAATATTAAAGTTAATTTAAAACAATTGTTTTAAAACTTAATATAAGTTATATTTTTGATTTATTATTAATCAATAATTTCTTTATTTAATTGAATAAAAATAAATTTTTTTCAAACGAAACGGATTTAAATTATTTAATTTAAATTTTTCTTTAATTTTCTCACTTTTAATAATAATTTTATGAATTGTGTTAAACACAATTATTAATTAATCTGATAGTTATGTCATATTTTTAAACACAGACTAAACTTAATTTACTTAATATAATAAGTTTTTAAGATTTTTGATCATAAATTCAGTAATAATTAAAAATTTCCTATTCCTGAGAATATTCTTGGCGACCCCTGTGTTCAATAATGCTCTCATAGTTTATTTAAGGACATAATTTTGAATTATTGTTAATAAATTTAATTTAAATATTTGTATTTAATTTTCTAATTATCATTAATTTTGCATAAATTTTGTTATTCACTGCTATTCATATAAATTATAAGAAAAGTTCTTAATATTTGCATTTGTGTTCATTCGATATCCATTTAAATTATTTTAAAAATAGCGTTAAATTATGTTTATTAGGAACTAATCATTAGTTACTAATCATTAGTACCTAATGTTTGTGTGGTATTGATGTACAGCACTGGTAGTGATTACAGGAATCCTCTAATTTCTTAAATTTAGGCCATTAATGGACTCCAAATTCATTGATTTGCAGCTCAGAAGAGCATAAATAAGACATCAATTGTGAGCTGACACTGAAAACAGTTGAATGGATTCAAATATCATAAATAAACTAAAATCTTCTCGATTTACAAGAATTTGTTTATTTAATAAAAATGTAATCAATTTTTACTTCCACTACAGAACTCTTTTTATGTTTAGTTATGTTTTAGTGAATTATATTTGCATTTTTGTCCCATTGGTTAAACCACTCATTGCTATCGAGTTATCCTGGATGATTCACATTAGTTATTCAAGTGTAAATCTATCAGGAACCTCCTTCTTTGATAGAACAAATGAAAAATGATTTGAGTCAGTTGTTAAGTAAAATCTTATCCATTTAAACATTTCTCTTATTATAGATATGTATTGGGTTTATATAAACGCCAAATGAGAGAAACTGTAAAATCTCTTAAAAGTGTGGCTAAAGTCAAGTGCTTTTGATTTGTTTATCGACTCATTTAAATTAATTGATTTATTTTTGATTAGTTTAGCCATCGATGGATAGGAATACTTTTTTGACATTATTTTATGTCATTATAGCCATTGATATCATTATTAAATGGATTCATATTTTGACGATTTTTGTCATTTTTATAGATTTTTGTCTCTTTTATCACATAATATATAAGAGTGAAGAGAGTCTATGTCTGGACGAAACACTTTCTCCTCAAGAGATCATTGATGAGATTGAAAGGGAAGAAGTGGTCAAACAATTGGTTGAAGAATCAGAAGAAAGAAATTGTGACGAAATTCAATTAAGAGTCAAATCAAAGAAAAAGAAGAAAAAGAAACGAAAGAAAATAAAAAACGTTTCGATTCTCGACTCAAACCAAAAACCAATTATCGATTCAAATCAAAGAAATGATAGAACCGTTAGTTTTGGTTTCGCCACTGATTTCCACTCATTTGAAAGTTGTGACCAAAATGTGGCCGAAGAGGAAGCAATTGAAAACTCTGAATACAATTCTGATGACAATAACATCAATGAAGAGGTTTACGAGGAATCGGATGAAGAGTTGGACACTGACTTCTATGATAAACACATCAAAACACTTTTCCAATCAGATAACAAAAAGGGCCTAGAGCAGTTAATCTTTATAGAATCATTCGCATTAATTGAGGAATTTTATCCGGGTATGAAAGGACTGGTCTCTGCTTTTTTGCAACAGCCCTACGGTTTTGAAGATTGGAGTGAAGTTTTTGAAGGCTTTCCTAATTGTAATACTTATATCCAAGCAATTGAAACCACCGGACAATTACTCGCATTAATTAATTTCGACGAAAACAAATTAAAAGAAATTCTCCGAAAAGTTAATAAAGTCATCGAAATTAGAGAAAACCAACAAAATTATTACCAAAAATGCGATAATTGTCTTAATTGTGAAAATTGCGAGAATTACGAAAGACATGAATTCGTGATAAATGTCTGGAAAGAACTCAAAGAAAAACTCATCGAAAAGTTATAAAACACTTAACTATCGCTAATTAATTGCATTTAAGTCCATTTTTTGATATATCATTTCTTAACTGATTTTTACTGTATTTTAATCTATCAATTTATCTAAATTTTCATTGAATTAATTTTGAAATAAAAACTAGCAAAGAATCTTTGCCAAGAATAAACATTTTTTAAAAA
>JAQIXI010001458.1:0-13610 GCA_034700165.1 Galumnidae sp. Gr-Ori-00277 | reverse complement strand
ATCGACGACTAATTATACGCGTCTTTCGTAGTCTTAAGTCGAGTCGTTTATTCATCGGCGGTTTCGGTGGCGTCTCCTTCGTCTTCTCCCGATCCACAGATAGATACGGCTGAGTCGGTGTCCTCTGGGGCCGATAGGCTCTGTTCCATCCCCCCACCATTGCTAGATTGGTCCCCAATCTGCTCTTTGGGAGAACTCAGCGGTGGAAGCGGTTCGACTTTTCCTTCTTTCGGGCTTTTCTGCATTAGTGGCACTCTTTTAAATGGTGGCGACGAATACGGGCGTCTGAACTTCGGTGACATCACGGCTTGTCTGCGCCGCGCGAAGCGATTACCAATTCTGTTGGCGTTCGTCTGATAGACATTTCCGATCTGTTGTTGTTGTGCAACAAATACTTCAAAGGGAATGCCTTCCATTGCGCTGTAAATACGCCAAATTTCCTCGTCTTCGGGAGATATGTCCATCGGCACATTCGCGACTGCCAATTCAAGAGCTGCGCCCAATGCTTGCGCTGTTATTCCCGGATTCTGGTTCTGATTCTGTGGCTGTGGAACGACAGGCGCGCCCTCTATTGGTTGGGGAACGTCTTCAGGCGACTGATAAGAACTTTCATCAGAGGAATAGCCTTTTTTGTCCTCTTTCGCTATCTTTTCGAGACGTTTGATCTCATGATTTATCTGTCGGCAGAGGTCTCGTATCTGTACTGCCGGCGGAAGCACTTCTCGCTCGCGAAGCGCCGAAGGGCCTGGAAGTCCTTCAAAGACTGCAAACTGGCGATCGTTTGGTGGCGTCTTGTTGTCAGGCCACCCGGTACTATCACCAGTCGATGGCGTTTCCTTTTCTTTGATCTCTTCGGTAGTCGTGACTCCTATAATCAGTGACAGTGGCTTTCCTTCTGCACGGCGTTTAGGAATAGCTCCTTTTTCGCGCATATCCTTCAACGCCTCTTCACTCGTTTGCGCCGCGACTTCTGATTCAATAGGCGCCACAACTTCTGATTCGATAGGCGCTGCGATTTCTGGTTCCGCAGGCGCTGCAATCTCTGGTTCAATGGGCACCGATTCGGGTGCGGCCGCTGCCTGTACCTCCGGAGGGGACGTCTCTTTTATCAATGACGCTCTCCATTCCTCAAATTTACGTCTTTCTTCACGTCTTTCCTCTTTGAGAGCCTTTTCCGCCGCTTGGATTTCCATATCCCTTTCGAACATCGCGTCGAGTACCGCCTGCGGTCGTCTGTTCGCCAATTCTATTTCCAACTCCTCTCCAGAGGAGAATTCGGGTCCAAATGAGATATCGGGCATTGGAACTGCTGCTCGTTCTGCCATTGGTGCTACACCCGGAGGAACGCCAAAATTGATATCCAAAAGCATATCAACTGTTGCGTCAAATTCTTTCATATCTACGGCATTGTTGAAGTCCGTAGGATATCCAAATATTCCTCTGAGGACCGCCGGATCGATATCTTCGCCTCTTTCCATCAGTTCCAGTTGAGTACGTTTCAACATTCTTATAGCGCCCTCGAGATTAGCACTTCTGAATGCAAGGCGTCTGAGTGTGTCGACAACTTGCGAGCGTTGCGCCTCGTATTCCTCACGAGTGGCTCTTAAGGGGAAGTTCTTCATCAAACACTCAAATTTAAATTTAAACGCCATATTAGGGTCGACTTCAGTCCTCTCAGTCTCCGGATTATACTGTCGAGGGTTGAGATAAGAGGGAAGGATACAAATGTTTGAGTTTTCCCTCAAACGCCAGTATTCTATTTCTTCGCCTAAGAAGACTTCATTACCCGAAGCGCCGGGTCTTCGCGCCGATTGCTGTAATTGACGCCATTCGAAGGCGTAAAAGTCAAATTGTCCTGGTTCTAGACCAGTCTTTTCAGCGACAACTTTGATAAAGTCGTGCACTTTCGTGTTTTTGGCTCTTTTCACGGGAATCAACTCACCGGTAATGCCATTATAAACATTAATGTATTCCTCCTTTGATGGGTCGACGACTAGTGGCGCCTTATCACTAGTGGCGATGACAGTTATCTCGTCCTTTGGGACCTCTTTGCCCGCGGCGTTGATCGCTGCTGTTATCTGTGCGGCATACCTGTTGGCCTGTGCCTGTTCTGCACTTCCCATTTGGTGTTCCCATAAGTGCTTTCCGCCATAACCTCTGAATCGGTTGTAAACGTCGACAATCTTCTCATATGTGTTGATTTGAGGCCAATGAGGGTTCGGCGTAAAGGGACGTCTTTGCCATTCCTTTCGCTTCTTGAGCTCATTCTCGAGCTTCTCGTTCTTCTTTTCGAGTTCATCGATGTATCGGAGGCCTCTCTCGCCTTCTCTGGCCTTTCGTATCCAATTGTCTCTCTCTTCCTCGAGATCTCCGATTCGTACCATCAATTCATCAATTTTCATCTTTTGGCGATTACTTTCGATTTGAACGGCATTTTTCTCTTCAATGGCTTTCGAAGTCTTCGCCATTTGTCGCTGATTTTCGCCTAATTGTGACTCGAAGTCTCTTCTAAGCGCCTGAACTTCTCTTTTGGCCTTAAAATAGTTGTTTTGCGCCTCAAGAAGTTGTTTGTGGGCGTCGTCTAGTTTTCTCTGCAATTCATTCTTCTGACGCATTGTAGTGGTCATGTCGTTCGACTGTTGGATGTACTTGTTTTGGACACTACTGCAGAGGTCTTCCTGTTTGTCGTGACGTTCATTCAGGCGTTTGATTTGTCGCTTAAGTTCTTGTATTTCCGCCGTTTGGGTCTCGATTTGCAATTTAAGGGCGTCTTTTCCGTCGATCGCCTTCTGAAGAGCTTTCATGAGATGCACTTCTGTCGACATTTCTGTGGCTTTTGTTTCGTCGTTTTTCTCGGCCATTGTCTTCACTTCTTAGTCGATGACACAAAAATAGTTTCACTTTTAACGACTTTATGTCGAATTAAAAACTGATAAAAACTGTTTAAAATGATGTCAAATGTTATTAAAATTGTTAACAAATTGATTAAATCAATAATAATTCGGTTAATAATCACTAAATCAAAGACAAAATCAATTGATATTAATCGACGACTTTTCAAACTATTCGTCACTTTTTTTTTAGTTAATGTATGCAATAGTGTGTTCGCTCTGATTGGCTGCGCACTATCTGCTGGTTTGTAGGCCACACCCTCTCAATGAGAGGCACTGCTATTGTTGTGTTATACTGTTTTTAGAGACTTTTCTAACAAACCTTTGCTTAAAAAAGTTTTGATCGAAAGAATTTTTATGGAGTTTGAAGACTGGTTTTGAGAGGACTCTCTATAATCCTTTTTCTTGGAAATCAACGTTTCCAGACGTCTGAAGATTCGTCTCAATTCAATGACATAACAATTGTCTGATTTATGGTAAGTATTGTTATGTTTACGTTTGAAAATTTTATCTAAAATTTTAATTAATTTTGTTTTTTCTTTTGATTTTTAGGTCTGATTTATGTGAGAAAAGTCTGAAAGTCTTTAATTATTGTCGCCTTTAATGTCGTCTTCACTTAATCTTCAATTAATGTAATTATTAATTAATTAATGTTTTATTTGTTTTCACTTTCATTTAATTTTTAGCGCCGTTTCTGTTGTCGTCAAAAAGTCGTTATTAGGCGTCCCTTAATCGTCATTAAAAGTCGTCTAAATTACGCCAATTAAACGCCGTTAGAAACTGTCGTTAAAACTATTGTCAATTAAAGGGTAAGTCTTGGAAACTGTTCTGATTTTGTACTGATTTAAGTCTTATTTTATGTCTTTAGTGATTGACTTTTGACTAACTATTGTTTTGTCGTTTATTTTTGACGTTTGAACTGTTTTTGGTTTTGTTGTCGTTTTTGGTGAAACCATTCTTTCCACTCATAGTTTAAGGTCATTGAGTTCGGACCCACTGATATTAACTGTCATAAAACTTAAAAATTAAAATTAAAACATTTTTCTTTTCTTTTTAGGAAGAAGTGGACGACTCTTCGACAGTTGACCACTCGGGCCAATGAATCTGATGACAAGGACTGTTGAATAACGGCTGGTTCGGGTAATACGACTTGTGATGGAGGCCGTCATATGGGATCAGGTCTAAGGAATGCACGAATGCATACCCTTTTCTATTCCACTTATCTCTAATTTTGATTAAATAGATGTTCGGGTCTTCCCTATGAGTCCGGTTTATACGATACGGCCCATAAGGCCTCAAATATGACGCGCCATCTATTTGTCGTACCATCACTTTCGCGCCTCTCTTGAAGGTCAACGACTTTCCTCGACTTGTTGTCTGTGACGTCAATTCCGGGTCTAACTCAGGCTCTACTGACGACATCTCTGTATCGGACGAGTGATACTCAGTAAGCCATTCGTCCTCAGGAATCACCGGTTTATGAACGCCTTCGTTGTAGAGGAGGACGTCTTCTTTCGCCAACCAACAGACATACGGCGTCTTATCGTCCTGTTTGATGGCGAGCATTCCCGGGACGTCCGCTCGAATCACAGAATACGGTCCCCACAGGAGAGATCCGTTTTGTCCTTTCTTTACGACAACAAGTGAGCCTTCGACTATGTTTTGCCGGACAGGTCTCGACTCATATATTTCTTCGTCTATTTCAGTCTCGCTGTCGTATCCGTTGTTAACTTCCGGCGCCTCTTCTGGAACGCCGACTGTCTCCTCTGTTTCGACGACTGGTTCTTCTTCTACAGCGACTGTCTCTTCTGTTTCGCCGATTGGAGCCATTTGTGAGTCTTCTCTCATCGACAGATAATTAATTGGGTCTTGTCTGGGATTATACAGTTTAAGTCTGTCAATGTGTACGTCTTGTGTGAGGAGTGGGCCTCGGATTGTGTGGACCCGGTAAACAGTCGGTCCTCGTATCTCCAACACACGATAAGGGCCACGCCACGCGTCCTTCAGTTTAGCGCCGGTCGTCTTTTTGTCCCCCGGATACTTAATCATCACTGGGGCTCCGACATCGAATCCGACATATTTTCCGTAAGTGCTCTCTCTTACGATCCTCTGGTACTGTCTCTGTTGGATCCGTTCGAGCACTTTCTCTCTTAACTGTTCTAATTTCACTAACTTATCCTTTCTGTCGGTCGACTCATTACAGTACTCGGCGTTAACCACCGACACATCGAATGGTATTCGCGGCTGTTCACCAAAAAGGACGGCATACGGCGAGTCTTTAGTGACGTCGTGAGGGGTTATATTGTACGCGAAGGCGGCGTAGTCTACATATTCGTCCCAATCCTTCGGATTGTCCTTGGTAAATATAGACAACGTCGTCCCCAGATACTTGTTCCAGGCCTCTGTGACCCCATTGGCTTTTGGTGTATAGGCCGGCGTTTTGTGGTGTTTTATGCGGTACAGACGGTAATAATTTTCGGCGAAATCGGAACAAAGATTCGTTCCTTGATCCGTTATTAGGATTTCTGGCGGTCCGAACAGCATAATGACGCGTTTCTTGAGGACATCGATTATCACTTCGTCTTTCGCGACTTTGATTGGGTGAGCGATCGCGAACTTTGTCATTGTGTCGTTAATGGTCACTATATACTTGTTTCCGTTAGTTGACCTCGGAAGTGGCCCGACTAAATCTAAAGAGATGACCTGAAAAGGCTTATTGCCGACGGTAATACTTTGAGGCGCCGCACTGCCCTTTGGATGTCCTGGCTTTCGGCGTTGACATTTGTCGCATCCCCTGACGTATTCGGCGATTTCCCCATACATTCCGGGCCAGAAGTATTTGATGGCAATCTGGGCATAAGTCCTGTCGCGCCCCATATGACCGGCGAAGACACTGTCATGATGGGCTTGAATTACGGCGCGCCTCAGACAACGAGGAACGCAGAGACGATATATTGTGCCTCTGGTCAACGGCATGTGGTATAACTTTCCGTCAATTATTATAAATCGTTTTTCGATTGATTTTTTCATTTTTTTCGACAGAATTGGACTATTAATGGCGTTAATAATGTCTTTGAAGTCGGGATCCGCTAATTGTTCGCCTGCAATGTCAATGGCAAGAATCTGCTCGATTTTATCTTTCATTTCTTTTTTGTATTTGTCCTTATCTATCGGCTGAGGCGTCGGTTCTGTTTCCGGCACTTCAGCTGCATTTCTTGCCGCTTGAGTCTGACTTCTGGTCATGACTTTAATTGTGACGTTTTCTTCTTCTTTTTCAGCGTCTTCGTCGGCGATGTTCTGTCGTATTCTGTCCTCATCGACGTCGTGAGTCAAAGGGCATCGCGAGAGGGCGTCTGGCGCCGAATGTTTCGATCCCTGTTTATATCGAACGTCGAAATGATAATCGTGGAGCTTAAGAGCCCATCTGGTCAGCCGTAAATTGGGGCTATTCTTCTTGACGAGAAAACAAATGGCGTGGTGGTCGGTAACCACTGTGAAGTGACGCATATAAAGGTATGGCCTGAGTTTCTCTATTGAGTAGACAACTGCCAACATTTCCTTTTCAGTGACCGAGTATTTCAACTCTCCGTCAGAGAAGGTCTTACTTATACACGTCACGAAGCCGTCAAGTGTCCCGTCTTTGTTGTATTGCACGAGAATACCGGCGAGTGCGACATCACTGGCGTCTGTGTGGAGTTCGTGGCGTTTATTTATATCGAAATGGACTAAACACGGCGCCGACATTAACGCCCGTTTTATCCAATAAAACGCCTCTTTCTGTTCATCGCCCCACACAAACTTTGTCTTCTTCTTCAAGAGTTTCGTCAGTGGGTGTGCTATCGTCGCATAATCGTAGAAGAATTTACGGAAGAAACCAGCAAAACCCAAGAATCGCTGGACTTCTTTGGCATTTCGCGGCTCTTTATATTTTTCGATGGCTTTCACTCTTTCGGGATCCGGTCGAATGTATTTGTCGTCTATTAGGTAACCTAAATATGAGATCTGTCTTCTAATAAAATGGCATTTTTTAGGATTCAATTTGACGTTATATTCTCGGAGGCGATTGAAGACTGTTCTGAGCCGTTCCAAGTGCTGATCGATTCCTTTCGACATCACTATCAAGTCATCGACGTATAAATACATTATTCGGCGATTCTCTTGGGCGAAGATTGTGTTCATAACTCTACAGCACGAACTGGGAGAATTAGCGAGACCGAACGGCATGCGGACAAATTGAAATTGCCCTTGGTTTGTGTTGAACGCCGTCTTCTCTTTGCTCTTCTCGTCGATTTTGATGTGCCAGAACATGTTGGCGCAGTCTAACGTCGAAAAAGTGTCATAACCGCCGCCTAAACAGTCAAGTCCTCCCTGGAGGTCATCCATCGGGTAGTTGTCTCGAACCGTCATTCCATTGAGTCCCCTGTAATCGACGCAAAATCGCTGTGAGCCGTCTCTTTTGCTGACGATGACGACTGGGAATCCCCAAGGTGAGCGACTGGGCTCAATGACCTTTTGGTCTAACATTTTTCGCACCATTTCAGCGACTATTTCATTCTCTCGATGAGCGACTCTCCCGTATTTGATGCGAATCGGTTTATGCTCTCCGGTGTCGATGGTGTGCTCATAGAAGTCAATTGTGCCGATTTGGTCGCCGGGAAAATAAAAGACATCTCTATATTCACACAATAAGTCTTCCAACTTTCGCCGATCTTCAGCGCCTAACGTTTCATTAATGTGGAAATGACTTAAATACTCGTCTCTTTGGTAAGTGGCGTCCATTTCCTCAAAATCTGAATCGATTCTCAATCCTTCGACAGTTTGATGCGTACCGTCGGGTTGTAACTCATAGTTGTCGTCCGATTCAAACTCTGAGTCCCGCATTTGGCGCCTATCAATCGACTCTCTGATGGCGTCGATTTTATCCGCCATTTCATAGAACCCTTTGACGGTAACCATCTCTTGTCGCTCCTCGGCGTCGATTTCCTCCCTTAACTTGTTGTCTATTTCTTTTAGGAGTGACTTCTTAATAATGTGGATAACACTAGAGCCGGGACTGATTAGGACTGGTTCCACAGTCACGTTTTGGACCTCAACTGTGAAGGTATTGATCTCTAATCGAATCTCTTGAGTTTGAACTCGAATGCACTCATAGAAGGGATTCGACCGAATGACGTATTTTCCTGGTCCTTGAAAGTTACGGACCTCGACGACCACTCTCTTCTTATTAAAGGGACAAATCACGACTTCGTCGAAGACATAGCCGACCATCTCGTCGCGATATGGCTTCTTGACCGCCGGAGGTTTCGCCAAATAGTTCGTCAAACACTCCTCTGGCGTTTTGGATTCGTCGTCACTTTCTGTGGTCTCGTCGTCAGTGATGTTCACAACGGCGTCTCGCGGACGACCGTATTTGCCATATTTGGTAAAAGCGAAGTCTTTGAGTGACATTTTCTCGACCGTCTGATGTAATTCCTGCGCCTTATATACTTCATTAGATAAATGGCATATTTCTCCAAAATTAGAGTCGTCTCCACTCAAGACATGGCGAATCGGGTACAACACAATGGCGTTCATTTTGGCGAAGAACGACGTGGACAGTATGACCTCAGGATCTAACTTTTCAATGATTAAGAGGTCTTCGAAGATCTTCTTTCCGTTCCACACAATTGGGACGTTTTTAATGATGCCTTCAGGTGTGAATTTGTTGCTATTAAACATAATACAGGGACCTCCTGTCCACGACTCCTTTTTAAGCCCTTTTATCAACAGAGCAGCGCTGGCATTGATCGCCGATTTTGTGCTCCCGCTGTCAACCATTGCCATCAAAAGACTGCGTTGGACCAGAATCTGTAAGACTGGCGATGAAATACGCCGTTTATTGTCGTCGAAGGGTTTCATTGGGACGTCGGGACTTGCAGTCCAACCGTCTAACGCCCGATTGACTGGAGGTAACTGGTAGTCGTCCATCAGTTCATTGTCTGTGGAATCGTCTTTTGGTTCACTTTTCGACTGGAAGTTCATTTGAGTATTTATATATTCTTTGATTTCGGCGACGATTTTTTTATTATCTTCTCTTATAGTGTCTTTGAAACTCGCCTTTGGATTCGTCGGTAACGCCATTTGAAGAACTGTCGACTCGTCGTCTCTTTCCTCCAACGAATGGTAAGAGAACTGTCTTTCCGCCTCTTCCACCCCCTCGTCAGAACTAGAGTCGCCCTTTCTTTCGGCGACTATTTCTGCCTTTCGTTCATCTCTTTTCTTCCGTCGGTTAAGGGTGGAGGCGCTGGGTAACGACCTGGGACCCTCTTGACTTTCCCCAACTCTCAGCTGATTCTGTCGCTCGGGTCCGCCCTGATTAGGGTTAGGGTTCTGTCGGTTCGGTTCTTCATTTATGTCAGAGAATCGACTTCTATATTCTCTGCGTTTCCGCAGATATTCCTTTATTTTCTCCTCATTTCGAGGTTGAGTACAGACATTAGACAGATGTCCCCTTTGGTCGCAGTTATAGCACATCGGCGTCTGGTTATTCCATCGCCGAACCGTTGGCGTCGCTGGTGGTGTCTGTCCAGTCGTTTGTGTTGGTGTCGGCGGTCTATTTGTCGACTGTTGATACGTCTGCTGATAAGTTCCCGCAGAACTCGGCGTATACGTGTGAGAAGCCTCCTGTTGTCTCGGCGGTGGTAAGGGCGCCTCTTGTAAATGCGTCCATTTTCTATTCGTCTGCTGTTGAGTCGTTCGGAATACTCTTCGACTCAAGTCTTCAGATTTCTCGAGTTTAGTGATCAATTTGTCGACTTCTGTTTCGTCGATAACTAAACGTCTGTCGTTTTCGTAAAAGAGTCCTTTTTGAATGATTTGTATTAACTCTTGTTCTCCCATATAGCGGTCGACTCTTTGTCTGTCGGTACGGACTCGTTCGGCAAACGCCGAAGCAGTCTCGTCGGGTTTTTGATTCGCAGCGTACAACTCGTATCGCATCGACATCTGCACGTGTTGTGGCAGAAATTTATTGTAAAAGGCGTCTTCGAATTGACGCCATGTCGTTGGCGGCATTTGTATCCCATCGTACCAGACCTTCGCCTTTCCTTCCAAATACTGAACCACTACTCGTGGCTTATATTCGCGCGACCACTGGTTATTGTCAGCCGCTCTGTTGAAGTCTTTAAGCCACACGTCCGCCTGTGTTTTGTCGCCGGAGAACTTTGGAGGGATTGCCTTTTCTACTTTAAACGCCGTTGGTTCGGGTCTGGTCGCTATTTGGTGCATCATTTCCGTATGCCTTTGTTCCGCCAGCGTCTGATTCCTCGCCAATTCGGCCAACGTTCGAACTAAGAGGGCGTTATCGCCCCCACCATTAGGTTCGACCCCTGGCTGCGGGTTGTTTTGACGTCTTTGTTGTCTCCTTTCGGGTATGGGTGGCGGTGGTACTGGCCTTTCAGCCAGTCGCCTCCGTCTTTGTCTTTCTAATTCTTCTTCCCTTTCCAGCGCTTCTCTTTGTCGTCTCTCTTCTGCTCGTCTCTGTTCGACTCGTCTTTCTTCCACTCGTCTCTGTTCGGCGAGTCGGTCAAATTCTATGTCGTCTTCATAGTCGTCGAGGAGATGAATATCTCTCCCACCGACGGCTCCTTCTTCTTCGTGGTCAGAGCCCTCATAAGACGACGGATTTACGTCATAATCGACAACACCTCCTCTTCCACCCCACTGTCTATTGTCGGGGAGAGGAACACTGTGCGCACGACTCTGGGAACGACTCCGTGAACGACTCCTCGAGCGTTCTCTCGGGTCGGGATCTCCTCTGTTAGGGGTTGCTGACGGCCTACGAGGGGTTGGATCCGGGCGACGTCCACTCGATACTGGGTTTTGCCTCTGATCTGGGCCGTTAGTTCGCCGAGTTTGGTCTCTGGGACGCGCTCCAGAGCGACCATTGCCGCTTCCATGGAGTCCCCGCCCGTCGTCTCCTCCTCGATCGCCACTAACGCCTGTGTCTCGCCTCCCCCCGTTACCTTGGTCAGTTCTCCCACTCATACAGGAATAGACGAATCCCTTGTCGTCCTTCTCTTCGCCGTACTTCCAGTCGTCCACGAATTTATAGTCATCCGTGTTGAAGCACTCGTCGTCGTCAGGATATCCGTAGACCTCTTCGGGTCTCACGTCTTCCGGCGGTTTTGTGTCTGTAAAGGGATTTGTCGTCACCTTTTCGGTCGTCGTTTTGAACGCCATTCCGTCGATAAAGACATTTTGATTTATATTTATGTCTCTTTCTTTCTTTTTCGGCCATAACGACACTGTGTTTAATGTTAATAAGAACAGAGAGAATAAGAAGAATAAAATTTCTATTATTTGATTAAAAGTGAAGTCTTCTAAATGTAGACCCGACAGCACTGAGTATCCGGACATTACCCGGCGACGATACCACCATTTGTGGCAGTAATCGACTACCGATTGGGGCGGCACAGCTGCAGATGGCGTCGGGTCACAGATATATGTATGTCCGTCGAGAATAAACACGCCTTCTGTCGGAAGAATCCGATGTCCGTCGAGGATGTGATAAGAGTCGCGACCGAAATAAAAGGTTAACATCACTGAAAACGCCTCTAAAAGTACTTTATATCGTCGGTCAATGAATTCCCACATTTTGTATATAAAAGTTGTTTAAAACGCCGTAAAATTGTTAATAAAATCGCCGTAAATATTGTAAATAAAAAACTAAAATTAAATTAAATAAAACGACTTTAAAAACAAATTAAATGACATTTATTTAAACACAAATTATTATAAAATTATTATAAAATTATTATTAAATTTAAGGCATTTTTTTGAACAGATTTTTGTGACGAACGGACGGACGGATCGATAGGCGACTGATTTAGGAATGAGTGACGAAAAAACTGAGGAAAAGGTTTTTATAGTGACTGAGAAATGAGCCATAATTCTGGACTCAGAGCCAGAGTTGACCAGAGGTTTGAACTCTGGCTCAGATGCGACGGAATGTGAAGTCCGGGAAAATAGTCATAAGTTTAACAAATTATAAGTATTTTTGACTCAAAAATGAAAAGTTTTAACAAAAATGAATATTTGAGTCATAATCGAAGATACAAAAAATGGTTAAATACTTATTTAAACACAAAATTAAATCAAAATTAAATCAAAATTAAAAGAAATTAAATGAAATTAAATGAAAGAAATGATTAAATATATTAGACTCTGATCGACGACTAATTATACGCGTCTTTCGTAGTCTTAAGTCGAGTCGTTTATTCATCGGCGGTTTCGGTGGCGTCTCCTTCGTCTTCTCCCGATCCACAGATAGATACGGCTGAGTCGGTGTCCTCTGGGGCCGATAGGCTCTGTTCCAGTATTCTATCCGTGAAATTATTTACTTTTAATTGGATCTCAATTTTTGTTGAAATAATTTTGATTTAATATAATTTACAGTCTATAGGAAGTTGTGATGTTGTTTTTGAGAGGACAACAGAAATATAAATTCTTTTGATTCGTTTGCACTTCTCTTTCAGTTTAGTCCAGATTTTATAATTTGGCGATTCCTTAGAAATCGATAATTGAATACATTTGATATCTAAGAGACGGCTCAGAATATCTGCCAAATATTCATTGCAATCAAATATTATTCCATTAATACTTATTGATTGAAGTTTTGGTAAATTCCTTTCAATGCCTTTAAACACTTTATTCGCATCAATAATCATGGATAAATCATAACAATTATAATATATTAGCTCTAAATGAGTCAATTCTCGAAAGGTTTCACATTTGAAAAGTGTCGACAAATCAGTTTCTATTGTCTTCACATTATTTAGTCTTCTTTCAAGTTCTATAATTAATCTTTTAATTGCTTTGAATCTCTTCAGAGATGACAAGAGATCTGATAAACTGTTATTATTATCGATAGTATAAGAAAAACAAAGTCTTTTTAATTGATTGCAATTCAGTGCTATTTGTGTTAAATAAGTGTCAAATTGTTTATCAAATAATTTCGATCTGATCTTCAAATCAATTAAATTCTTGAGTTTCGGTATTAAAGTAAACAGACTTTTATAGAGAGTTAACTCATTTAAATCTTTATAAGAATGTATTTTCAAATGTCTTAAAGTATTTCTGTTGTCTTCAATCAATACTTTTAATTTGTTGATGTCTTGGAAACAGAGGTAACGAATCTCTAATCTCTTCAAACGTCTGAAGTGAACATCAGTTAAGTCTGGAATTCGATAAACAATCAGTTCTTCAATATTTGAGAGTTGACTCAAATATGGAATAATCAGTGGATCTGTTATACAAATGCTTTAAATTAATTTATATAATAATTTAAACATAAAAAATAAATACTTCGAAAAACATACCCTCTTTATAGACATTCGACATATTGAGTGAAACCAAAGTTGAGCCAAACTTTTCGATGAAATTATTATTTAATATTTGTTTGTATTTATTAGTATTTAACACAATTTTAGTCAAATTATTACAGTTTTTAATGAGAGTCGAGACAAACATTTGATTAAAAGCTGTGAATTCTTTCCTTTTATTATCAATAAAATATATTTCACATAATTTCGGTAACTTTTTAACCAACTTTTCTACGGATTCGACACTCATTTCAGTCATTTTAGCGATAATTCCGGGATTTAGTGAATAGTGTTTCTCGAAGACAGTCCTCCGGAACTGTTGTGACACACATTCGAGTCTTAGTTTGTCTTCGAGTGA
>JAQIXI010001457.1:0-13617 GCA_034700165.1 Galumnidae sp. Gr-Ori-00277 | reverse complement strand
GAAAGAGTTTTGTTAAACATAAGGTCGAGAGGAAAGACATTTGTTAAGAAGGGAAAACTGTTTGTGAAACGCTGTATGTATGCACTTTATTTGATTATTAATGCATTTTTCTGTTAAAGTTTAATAGATTAGAAATAACCCTGATTATTTTCAGAGAAACTGTTTATGAATAATCTGCTAATTATTATGAAAACTGTTTTCAAACATTTGCCTAAAAATTATAATTTAATACAAATTGATTTCATTTTATGAATTGTAGGCATCCTGTTTATGTTTTAAACTTGAACATTCTTTTATGGAATAGTTGCTATGCTTAGTTTTACATCCGGTGTAAATCATATAAATGTTGTTTTATTTTTTAACTTAAAATTTAAATTAAAAAATAGTGTTTGAATTAATGACTCACTAATGAGTAATAATTAGTATTAATGACTAATAACTGGAAATAAACAAAGTTTTAAAAACCAATAAAATATTAAAAGTTAAACAAAAATTCAAAAATTATTTTTAAAAAAAAGTATTCTTTCTATTAAACCAATAAAATAATGATTTGATTAAATATTTTAAGCACTAATTCATACAATAATAATGAGTTAAAACAAAATTCAATTATCCATTAAATAATTAAAATATATATAATATTCTCAATAAAAGTTATTAGAGTTTTAGAGTGTAGGCATCATATTTTGTTATGAGAATGTTCTTGATAATTTTGTACTTTGGAATTCATTATTTTATTAAATGTAATATAATATTACAAATTTAGTAATACTAATATTAAACATAATATTCTAGTGAATTCTAAAACTATTAGAATTACTTATATTTTTGAGTCAGTCCTATGACTGACAGTAATATAATATGACTCATATTTCCCAACTATGGTTCACATCAAAGCCAATGAGTCAAATAATTTACTAATTGAGTCAATTATTATAATCTCACTCTGAGTTTAAACCCTTTTCTTTAGTCATATTGACGACACTTTCAGTTTTGCTTTCATTGTGAGCACATCTATTCAGACACCAGTCCTTACACTCCATATCAGTCCATAGTTTCCATATATTTTGTGTAACAAATTTGTATTAACTGTTTTATTTTCAATTAATTTAGTTTTGAATAAAGCATTTTATTATAAATTTGGTTATTTCTCTCGTGTGCTGACCATTAGGTCCGCCACAATCTAAGTGTAAGTTTGTTTAAGCATTCATTGAAAGCAATCAGTCTCTAGCACAGTGTGCACACATCAAAATTATATAACTCATCTAGTTCAGATAAAATTCCCTTTTTTATGTCCACAACTTGTGGGCCACAAGAGTTGATAGTTTATTTTCAGTAAATAAACATTTGAATCCCGCGCTTAAAATAAAAAAAAAGCGTGGATTTGATGAACGAATGGCTTCTCTTTGCTGTCAACCAATAGGAGTGAGTTTTAATATCTATTATTGCGTCAATGTTTAATGTGTGCTATTTTTGAAGCCAATAATAAACAAAACAAACATTTGATTCACAAAAGCCTTAACTAAAGTTTAATTATTTTAATTATTTTAATAATAATTTTAATAATAATTTTATAAACAATTTTTTAAAATAATTTATCTAAAGTTATTTAACTAAACAACCATTAAATAGAGTTTACAGACAATGTCTTCACCCGACGAAAGGGTTAATTCAAAAGAAAATTTATATTTAGTTGAAAAGATATTAAACAAAAGACAACATTTGGGAAGAATTGAATACTTAGTCAAATGGTATGACTTTCCCGACGAAGACAATACATGGGAACCGATTGAAAACCTAATTGAAGAATGTTATCATATGATCCGTAAGTTCGAGAATATGGACAACACATCCGTAGACAATACCTCAACAACTGCTCAAACAAATGAATCTCAAACCAAATGTGTTCCACAAAGAGTCGATTCTTCGACGTCTTCTCAGTCGACATTAGTTTCAGAAATGAATAGTCAGGAGTCAACAGACATCGACAGCAATACAGAAGTTGATGACATGACTCCGGACTTGAATTCATTGTCCATTCATTCCAAAGACATCACTGACAACAACAACACTCTTATCGACGATAAAGAAAATACTCCCGAAGACAACATTGAAGGCTCAGAAATGGAGAAGAAGTCATCTCAAGCGGACAATCACTTAAATGGTGTTCCCGTTATAAACAAATCGATAGAAGACGCGGTTATTACGGGATTTATCGATGGCCTCAAACCCCTGCGAATATTGGACGCAAAGTTCGACGGCAAAGACATCTACTTTTTGATGGAGTGGTCTAATAGTCACATCTCGATAGTGATGGCCAAAGAGGCTAACATTAAATGTCCACAACTTGTCATTAAATACTATGAAAGTTGTATTTCTTATGTTTGAAAAGTTTTTCCTTAATTTTATAATTAATGTTCAGATTTTAAATACATTTATAATGTTTTTCGTTGATATCATTGAATTGACAATTGATTTGATAATTAAATTGTGTTTATAATTCATCGCACAAACTGTTAAACACTTTTGTTAAACAAAATTATGTTTTTTTTCCTTTGAATTAATATTGAAATAAATCGCAAAACAAATTCAAGTCTTTTAGTCATTCATTCAAATCATATGAAAAAAAGGAAATAAAATTAAATATATTTTTTGTGGGATTAACTCAAAAACAAATAATAGTTATAAAGAATAAGTGCCTCAAAAAAAGTCAAACTTATGCTAATATTGACAACAATTTATCACATTTACAACAATGGAATATTCCCAACATAATATCCTTGTTCAATTCTTTATGAGATTACCATTCAGAATTTCTAATCAAAATGTACATGACCATTTTAATTATTAATGAGTAGTGTAAATAAAATTCAATCAATAAACTCATTAAAATTAATAGATTTCCTAATCAATTGACCTTACTCATTGGGTATTAAACTTTGTAAATAATTGTATCTAAAATTTAAAATTTTTTCCTTTAAAAGCTTTTTTTTTTAAAACAACTTTCAAATATTTTGACCATGGTTTTTTAGAATAACCTATTTATTATAAATTCTGAATCAGAATCTCATAAATAATTGCACCAAGATAATTTATAAAATTCTGATTCTGTAGGGAATACGTCCTTGTAAGTTTATACAAACATATGATCTAGGCCCTTAAATTGATCTAGTTTAGTTAAGTTAAATGTTGTTAATGACTTTGCATTTGAGAGACTAATCAAATCAGAATTTACTGTTATTTTAGAAAACATTGAGTGAAGCAAAACATTAGTTGTCAGACAATTCTGTCTCTCAATGACATCAACTAAAGTGTGATTTTATGTCAGTTTCAATGATTACATGGAATTCCCTAAAAAGCATTACTTTTATCTATAGGTATGCTATCCTTCTGTGGATTTCATTAAAAATAACTCTAATGTAGAGATTGAGGTATTCACGAATCAGGAATAAACCGAAACCCTAAGGATAGGGTCAGTTCAATACTCATACCTTTGGTTTTTCGGTGGAAATCATAAGTCTTTTTTCATTGCATTCATTCATCAATTACTTGAAAATTACATTTTCTTTCAGTAATTTTGATGTTTCGGTGATTTAAATCTCTTTTTCCGTTTAAGAGTTTAACAGAAATTGCATTAAAGTTGAGATCAATTTATTTACTAAAGAATTAGTTGAAAATATGTATCCATTATTTTGACGAAATATTCATCAAAAATGTATATCGTTTTCAAACACAAAAACATTTTTCTTTTAACTCATTGTTGTTATGAAAAATATTTCAAATTTTCTAAAAAAAGAGGACAAAAAAGTGCGCAAATCATGAGTTATGCAAAAGTGATGGTTTTCTCACAGAAAATATAGAGAAAGCGATGATTTTGATAGTATTGATGCGAAAAATGATTGATGTTTGCATACAAACTGTAAATCATATGCTGTGTGAACGACAAACACACATTTCGGACACATTCTCGACAACTCAAGACTGAAATGAAAAATATTCAGTCGATAAGCACTCAAATAGACTAAAATTAGAGCCACATTTTTAGGGACAACCCTCTGATAACACACACCTAAGCATAACCTGAATAAAAGAGAATAGCATTCGAGTAGACAACGAATGTTTGTTGTGATTGTATGACAGAAAAGGCTTTGGGTTTTGATTGCAATTCTTATTTTATACATTCATTGAACAAAAGATGGAAAACATTGGGTAACAAAAAAGTTGCAAAAAGTCTATCGTTTTTATCGAACAGACAATTGAATTACTTTATGTGTAATAGAGTTTCGCGAATACAGAATATATATATAGAAAAAGAGTGCAATTTATTACACAATTCTCTTTTCACTCCATATATTGAGTGCAGAGAAAAGCAAAAAAAGTGGTAGTTTTTATCGCTTGGATTCATTCGATATGAATTCCAGTCTCTTCATATCTATCACATCTCATATCATATCTATTGGCAGAGAAGTCGACAAAAAGTAAACTAAGAGTTCCAATGAAAGGACCAAAAGAATAAAAGTCTGGAAATTTCAGTCAAAGTGAACACTACTCTCAATAAAAATTGAAAAAAAATTGTCAATACATCACAACTTGAAACCACAATTATAGGCATCACATTCTCTACTGTAGTCAAGAGGAAGAGCACTAATAAGAAAGGAAACGGCACTGACCGCTGCCGACACCAATGAATCCAATAGAGAGGCACTCATTGAGCGAATAGTCTGTCGCTATACATAAATATCTTATCAAAGAATAGCGTTTATTGATTGCAATCAAATATGTTTTGTCAGTTTTGCACAAAAAATCTCTCTTTAATTCTCATCTCATCTTTTGCTTTGCATTACTGCAAATGTCCAGAGGCTATCCCTCTGCCATTCCTCACTTATTCCTGAGCCATCCCTACACTATTTGTGATACTATTGCTGTCACCCAACGCTTACCGTCTCATCATTGAGTATTAGACATGAACTTTAGGCAATTTTAGAAAAAACAAACTTGCTCAAAATTATGGCATTTCTAGCAAACTTAACAAGAGCACACATAATTCTATTTGCTTGGGAAATATTGAGTGCTATACAATTGAAAAGTTGCGACAAATCAATGGAAAAACTTTTTTTCTGTTGACATTTTCAATAAAATTCAGTAAAAACTGAATAAAATATCGGAAATTCAATTGAATTTAGTTTCCAATAAAAGTTAGTATTCTTTAAGTCGTCAATAATTTTGATCCAATTATTTAGAATTTATTTTAAAGGAGACATAAAAATAGTTATCTATTATTTATTGCATTAAACTTTCAAAAAGTGATACTTTAAACGGCTTTCAAGAGATTATCTAAAATTGAGTTCAACTTTGATTTATATCGTGAAAAACGGTCCGCAAAATAAGAAATCGATTGAATCGAAGCAATTATTTTTCTATTTATTCGGTCTATTATTAAATTTTTGGTCTTCTCTCTCATTCTCTCCCATTCTCTCACTCACTCTTCATTTCTCTCTCTTATATATATATCACATTATCTTCAATAGCCTAACCTTCGATCTAACCGTCAATTTTATGGTTCAATTCAAGTAAAAGTGTTTGACTTCCTTTTTATTGATTTCATTTTGTAATAAAAATAATATTTGGATAAGAATTCGTCAGAAATAATCCGACTTATATTCACATAACTTATATTAAATGTCAAAACTGTTTACAACTTTCAATTGGATTTATAGTAGGAATTGTCGCCAAAAAAAAAATTCATAAAATATCATAATTTCACTGAACGTTCAGACATTTTAAATCCAGAAGTGATATATACCTGATTAGCGACTAAATGATATTTCCATAAAAAAGAATTTACTCAAAAAAAAAAAAAACTCAAAAATCAATATTTAAATAACTCTGTGTTAACACACAGTTTTAGTCTGTATATAGTTTTTTTCTTTCTCATTCTGTGCTTTAAAAACATCAATTAATAATCCCTTCACATCTCAACTTTAAATGTAAAACTTTAACATTTCTTAATTATATAGCTTAAATTGTGCATGCTCATCAAATTAATTGGCAAAGATATATCCTGTGAGGAGTTGTCAGTGAGTGGACATCGAGAATGAGTTCAGAATATTTTAATAACAAAACCGTATGAATAATATTCGTTTAATTATTGCTACGATATTAACGGATAAATCATTTCTAATATTTTATAGTCTTTTGAAAATTATTTTCTGTGACGTTAAGTAGGCTTTTGACAGAGCATTGACTCAATTTCACATTATTATAGCTTTTGTGCGGAACAGTGGGCATAAAAAAAATTAGTTATCAGCCAATTAAGGATATGAATCCATTAGTTCTTCCAAATATATTATTCATAATTAATATCTGATATGAAAATAAATTATATTTCACTTCAATTCGGATAGACTTCGAGAAAAACCTATTGAATACTAAGGAAAACAACAGTAAATCAATTCATAAATTTTAATTATGTATTTTTTGCCCGTTTATTCATTTTGTTCGTCAAAATTCACTTTCAATTATGTTATGATAAATAGTGGTACTCCTCTCTAATTAGAGTCAATGAACAAAACTTTTTGCTCCCAATTTCTAATTGATTACCAATTTTATAGACATTCTTTCAATTCAAGTGATAACTTATTTATAATTCAATTCACTGTTTGAATCCAATTCCAGACCAGAAAACCAATTAATTTCATTCTATTAAAACATTGCCCTTAAATAACATAAGAATTACTATTCAATACTAAACCATTCATTTAGTACTGACTCATTCTGATATATTCTTGCAATAATTTTATCAAAAAATATTTAAACAGAATTTTAGATTATAATTTGATCCATTCATAGACGAGTAAAGCCCTCTATTATCCAAAGCGTTTAATGGTATTCGACCTGAAAAATCGATATCTGGAGCGGAGGAAAGGGGCGATTCACGACTCACTCATATTATTGATTACTGAGTTATTTTGCAAATGTACTTCTCTTTTGAATGTTTTATATCCAGAGTATATATACTGAAACAATTAAATGAGTCAATTGTTTAGATTTTTGTTATGCTTTTTGACAAAATTAAGTCAATTATTTATATAAAATTCAGACTTTGTTTAGAATATTATATGTTTTGACAAACATTTTATATATTAGTCGAACGAAACGAATATTTCATTGATTTGTTATGAATTTTATTTGAGGCCAAAAACATTTTATCGCATAAATAAAACATTGCAATAGATATGACTCTTCTTTATTGGGAGGAAATTCTTATTTTTATGTATGAGAGGAGTAAATGTGCGAATAATAGACGATAATAATAATAATACTAATAATAAATAAGTTTTTTTCATATATAAGTTTAACGTAAAGATCAAAACCAAGAAATGTAGTGAACAACAAATACACTCAATATATCCAATCTATGAGTATATGACAGAAGACATTCCTCGCATTCGTTACTCTATTACTGCAAGCATTGGATTGAAACCGATATTTTGATGGACACAACATATCCCCTGAAGCCTGCGATCCATTCAATCCGCTCCCGATAAGTCTATTGAGAGTTCGCTTTTGAAAAAGCGATTCTTCCGCACATAAATACTTATGGAATAAATCAAAACATTTTTCATTGCAATGAGTATTTCAAAAAATTTCAAAAACCTTAATAAAAGACATTATTGTTAGCACTGTTTAGGACTGTCTTTTATTTTTAATTAAACTCATTTATTAAGACAACGATAAGAACTTCATTTCAAACAAACACTTAATTTATTCTTTAAATGTATTCCCATTTTCTTTTAATTTCCGACAAAAATTCAAATATTAATCCATTAAAAGAGGAAAAACATCAGAATTTTGTGTAAAATATGAGCCAAACATAAAATTTATGTTTTCATAAAAATGCGTAAAATAATGTAATTTTGATATTTATTTAATTACCGGAAAAGTTGTTTAATGAAAACAATGGCAAATAAGGTATGGCTCACATTTGGCTAATAACTGATATCATTGACTAATCCAACAGATATTGTTCTCAGCATTAGTTCATAAATAGACTTATTGTTTGTGTTGAACACATACGACATAAGTCTGTGTCTAAGTTATCGATCTCTCAGAAAATGATCATTTGCTTCGACTGATGAGTATATGATCTCTTATTTCTTCTATTAATACTATCGCACAATAACTCATGAGTCGACTTATTTATGGCCTCTCACTGCAAGACTCGCACACTATTAGATAATTGGCAGACATTAGACATATTGTAGTTCGTCTTATCGATGATAGTGTTGTAAATCGCTCTCAAATTAACTACAATTTCATCATTTTATTCAAAACAGGATATAATCTCAAAGAGAGGCAACAAATCGGAAACACTAGTCATAAGAAGCAATGCTTTTATCAAATCATATGAGAAAGTAATGAATCTAACGCTAAACCAAAAACTATTTTAGTTGAGTTTACTTTTGGTTTTGCTTTTGTTCTCCAGTGATAACAATAATATGAAAGTTAGTTATATTACTCTAACTTATCGGTCAATATTTATCCAAATCCAGGCATTCAATGAGAGTAAAGAATTGCATTTCTCTTATTTATGTGCGCTTTTAGACAATTATTATTATTATAACTAAAATATATTTCTTTAGTGTTAAGTACTGTTGAAATATATGAGTTTCATAGACACTATTCACTGCTTTTTTAACAAATGTTAGGAAATAATTCGAAATACTTCTGTCAAAAGTGAGCCAAAGGGCACTTCATATATGAATTTTATCTCTGGAGTGGATTGAATTTAGATCGCAATCATGAGGTTATCATTTCCTGCGATCAACATTTCATCACTAAATCAGTAGACAATCGCTTAAAATATTGTTTATATTAAATAAGAATAAAAATAAATTCTTTCAATCCTTTCAAACGACAAATCCATTAATCAATGCCTCAAATGATGAACAAAATTGTGAGACAAAAGGAAAGACTTCAAAAGTTTTATACAAATGATATATCGTTTTAATTATTAAAAGTCTATTTTCTGTTTGCGAAGAATCGCGAAAAACAGACATAAATTTAATCGTCAGATGAATCCGAGTGTTGTATAATTTGGTGTAATTTTTTGGCTCTAACTCTAAGTTCGGTCGACTGGACCTCAATTTATTAAAGGATATCATATAATGAATTGTAGGCCAGACTTATGAACTTTGCAGTGATTATCGACTCAGTGCGCAATACAACGTCTTGTAGTCTCTCCTAAACATCAAATGACACAACAATTGTCTGACAATAATCTTAGAACTCATTTATTCTTTTCATATCCGACCGAATAATTCTATTTCTGAATAATTTGTTAACATTTTGAGAGTCTTTTAACCGAAAAAATCCAAACATTCAATCGATTGGACTAAACATTAGAAATAATGGCATAAAATGAGCGATAATTCAATGCAATACAAAGAAGACATTCAATTATGAAAAGTCGCGAAAAGTCGTGAATATTCACTAATCAAAGAGACGATCAAAACATAAAAATGGTTTGAATTTCAAATAATTAGATTCAATTAGAAATGATTTGCTTTAGAATAATAATAATAATAATGAGAACATTAAACGAAAAGTCGATTAATTTAAGAAAAAGAAAGTTAACTAAAAGAGAGAGTCATTAAAGTCATTAAACTAATTGAATGCCATTAAATAAATATTGAAATTAAATGCATTTCTCATTCGCTTTGTTGTGGAAACATTCAATCGTCTGTTAAAACATTTTAATACTAATGATGTGGTTTTTCACTCTATAGATATCTAATGATCGGATGCCTTCCCTCTTCTGAGTAGTCCATCAAATACTCTATCGATCCTTAGCTCTCCATTTCGTTTCAAATGCTTTTTTGTTGATATAATCACTCAATTTTAATAATATTCAGTATTTTAGTCAAATTCTAATTCATTTTAAATAATAAATATTTAAATAATTTAAATTCAAAGGGAATTAAATTTATTAATAATTTATATAAATTTATTAAATTTAAATAATTTAGTTATTAAGGGTTAAGTCAATTGAGTAAATCCCAATCGATATATCATAGATGAGGCAAAAAATTCATTCCTAATATTATATTTTCAATATTTGGGGAATTTATGCTAAAACGCAGAGCATTAGAGCCCAACATATGCTGTATTTTCTAAATAAATGACCCTCACATTAATGTATTCAGATTAAGAAAAGACAATTTAAATAGGAATCAGACATAAAAAGAAATCTAAACAATTAGATTTTACTAATAGTCTAGTAGAAAAAAGAGGTGTATACACTCTAATTGATCTTATCTCAAATCTTTCAAAGAATTTGATGAAACCACTATTCTTTTATCTTGTGTATAATGAAAGAAAGACCTTGGCCAACCACTTGCAACACACAATCAATTGAAGGGTTGAGGAAAATCAATAATCAAAATAAAAGGAAAAAAAGAATTCTATTTCAAAGAATTCAATTACCATTGATTTGGGGTTAAAGGAGGGAAACATTTATTCTTATTCTGACATATCTTTGTGTTAATCATTCATTCAAATGAAGAGTCATTTTCTTAAACAATTCAGAATATATTTAATAATTATTTTAATTCGATAAATCATGAAATGACCTGACTATCAATTAAACTGATTTTTGAAGAGAAAATCTTGAGCTCAAATTTTTTTTATTCGCGACATTTACTCAGAAAACTTGTTTGTTATATAATGAAAACCCTTTTTTTGAATGCATTCAAAGAGTAACCACTAATTATAAACACTGTTATTATACTATCAGATGATTATCACATAATAAAAGGAGAAATACCTTTAGTTAACAACAATGGCCTTAAAAATATCTATCATTTCTTATTTAAATAATATGTTTTCCATAATTATATTTATATAAAATTTAATTTTTATAATTAAAAAGTAAATAAAATTAATTTATATTTTTAGAAGAATTTAAATTTTAAAAATACGGAAATAAGTTTTAATCTTTTTTTCTTCAATGAAAAAAAATTGATTTTTATGCCATACTTTTAACAAATAAAATATTAATCTATAAATCAATAGAGAAAATCATTTATAATTCTTTCTCTTTTATATCAGAAATAATCAGAAAAATTTACAATAAATTCAATCATCAAATAAATGAATAAAACAACTGTTAGGAAGACCTAATCGGAACCGAATCAGAATATCAATCATTTATTTTAACAGAGATTTTAAGTAAAAATTTGTTTATTTAATTACAATAATCAAACAATTATACAAATAATGGACTCTTCAAGAGTTCAATTGGATTAACTCTTCAACACTTATTTTAAAATTATACTCATTTATACTCATTTCAAATGTTTTTCTACACTTTTTGAAACTTCTTTTGAAAAATAAAATAAAAGCAATTGTTTAGACATAAATTGAATTAAATTGAACTAAATTAGATCAGCACAACATTATGGATGGCTGAGGGAAGGCTTACTTCTATCGACTTCCTCTCAAATTATTATCAGTAAAGTATATATTTTTGACCAAGACAAATCAACAATTGTGTTCAATAATGTTTATTCAAATTTTTCAAACAACAAATGCATAAAATTGTTAGAAATAATGCATAAAAATATATTTATTTGAAAAATTCCTTTAAAAATTACTAAGTTTATGAAAATTTACAGGCCTTTTACCTAGATTAAATTATTGTCATTAAACTCAAATATCATTTTTAAAACTCACATTTAATCTCAAACTAAAGAAATTAATCAAAACAATGAAAACATTTCAAAATAATTGATTCATTAGTGTTATCAGAGAAAAATGGTTCAGATGCTTATCAAACAAGGTAAATGTACAGAGTGTAGTAAGTGAGTAGATTCATCATAAAATTATTAAATGACCTCATATCAAGAGTAAGTAGATGCTTTTTAATTTAATATAAATTAATTAGTTTATACTGAAAGGATATGTATATCACAAAAAAGGAGCTAGGTAAGTAATTTGTTCGTTACTGAAGAATATATATAAGGGTTTTATGGGAGACATAAATAATAAACATTAGTGTCGAAAGGAGTCGTCAAAAATGGCTGTTTTAACAAAAGTGCTGTCATTGAGAACATAATGAAGACATTGTCTGCTCGAATAATTCAATGCAACTCTAAACTCATCCGAAAACTTTTGTAAAACTCATCGCTATTTGGAAAGAGTTGGAGAGCTTTTGGCCAACAATTTTAAGGCCTTTCTTAGAGGCCATACAATAACTCATTTTAAGAAATGTATTACTAATAGAATGTGACGTCCGGTGATATACGATATATTGTTAAACACTAATTATGATAAACCGCACAAAACCCTCACTTCTGACACATCACTAACTCTTATGTCAATCAATTTTCAATTAATTATCAAATAAATGACAATTAATGAGTCTTTTGTTTGACTTCAAACTAAAAATAGAACTAATATTTTTAATAAAACAAATCAATTAAAAGTAAATAAAATATTGAAGCATGGACAAAATTTTTTCTCTAAGCATTCTTAAGATAATGAGTTTTGTTGGCATTTTTTATAGAGAAAATTAAATGTTTAGCGATTACTGACTTATTGACACAAAAAACTTGTAGAGCAGTAGAGTCTTCATTGAAGGAAAGAGTCTAAGAGTCTGTGCCACTACTGGTAATTACTTTATCTTTACTTTTGTGTTGAAACAATTCATTACTAATTGTTTAGTTTTTTATAGACAACATTTAGCCGATGATTGGATACGCTTTTCATTTACAATATTGTTCTTAAAATTTGTGTGAAATTTGCAAATAATTTGGTTTTTAAGTCAAATATTTTTTAATAGATTAGAAGTAAAGCATCGATTATTTCAATTGTATTCTTATCGTATAATCAAATGTTTTATGAATTCTTCACTAAAATAATATTAATAATCAGTTTTTTCAGTTCTAAAAATAAATTTAATTTAAGTCACGATCTGAACGAAAATAAAATTTTCATCTTTTCTTTTACTAAAATTCTTCTCATAAATAATTTTGAATTTCATAAAATGTAAGACCATTTCAGAGTCGGCCAAAGAAATTGCTTTTCTTTTTTTTCGGAAAATTTCGGCAAAAAGAACCAGAAAACAGGAAAAGACCTTTCAATTAATTTAGCATGCTTCTAATTAATTCAGTGATAATTACTGATAAAATTATTATTAAATAAGATATTCATATATTCTAATGTTAACCAAATTGCAGGTATATAAGAGTTGGCCAACTCTGGGTTAAAGAAAATAGTATTAAATATTCGCAAATATTTTAATAAAAGAGTAAATACTTCAATACTTAAATTTCTCCCAATTTATTGAATGGATTCCTATTAAATCTTTTGAAAATTATGAGATTCTCTAAAAAAGTGGGAACTCTTAGAAAATTGAACACAAATTATAGATAACTATCGATGCAATGAACACATTCTAATAACTTATGAAAAACTATTTCAATGAAGAGCTTTCGAAAAATGAGTTAAAATTAAGTTATTATAAGTGTGGGAACAAAACCATAATCATAGTATTGAATGTGAGAACATTCTCTCTCTCTCTCCCTCTCTCTCTCTCTCTCTCTCTCTCTCTCTCTC
>JAQIXI010001456.1:0-13627 GCA_034700165.1 Galumnidae sp. Gr-Ori-00277 | reverse complement strand
TCTCTCTCTCTCTCTCTCTCTCTCGCTCCCTCGCCCTCCCTCTCTCTCTCCTCATCCCTTCTTTTCTATATTTTTTGAGACCCAATTATATTTGTTAATCAAATTTGTGCTCTAATTTGTGGTTTAAACGAATTGTATGAAAAACTTCCCACTGTTTGCTTCAGAACACAAAATATCCATTAAATGGATGGCAGTGACCGCTATTCTCAACCAAAAAATAAGTTCATTGCTTTTTGTTTTACTTTATTTATTCACATATCTATCATATTACCTTGTTTATGATCTCAAAAATGTTAAATTCAATTAAATATTAAATATTTTAAATAAAAGAAACTTCACCAAGGGGGTTTTAACAAACATTTTAACCACTAAATCATTACTAAATAAATCAGTTTTTCATTTCAATATTAATATATTGATCACTACATCTAACAAATGACTTTATAATGCTCTTTATCAGGGATGGCGAAAGGGGGTATTCCGGAATACCTCCCCTGAGAGATCGAAATTGGCAAAATACCCTGGGAACTTTGAGGTCTTAACATTAGCGTCTATGGGCAGGCACTATCTCTGTCGAGGGTATTTTGGCTCAGGGTAGGGTATACCCCCTCAGGATCCAGACCATTCGCCAACCCTGCTCTTTATTGTTTTATTCTTGATTTAAATACTAACCAAGCTAAAATAGAAGAGAAAAATGTTTAATGCATGTTGAAAAATAACAAGAAAAGGTTAAAGATTAAGCTTTTGAACAAGTTAACATTATTTCTATCTTTTGGTTAGGAAAAGACAAGATTTTATCTGAAATGTCTTTTATCACATATTTCAACAGAAAGAATTTAACTGGGAGGATTCTGTTTAAAATTAAAAAAATCTAGCTAATTCTTTATTAAAAATTAAACTTATAATTGTTTATCATCTCTTATTTAATGTTTTCATTATAAAATTAAAGTTTCTTAACAATAATTTTAAGCCTTAAAAAATAGAATAGGTGATTTTTTTTTGCTAGAAATAGGAAAACAATAATTTTTAATTGAATTATAAAAAACTCAAATAAATCTACGATTTGAGTCAAATAGAATTTTCTTAAAACTTTTTAAAAGTATTAATTATTTTAGTTTTTAACTTTAAAACTAATCGCGGCTCAACTTTAGGTTACATTCAGTTACTGCTGAGCACTGATCAGCAATTGATGGGAATCTAATGCCGTTTATAAATGAGAACATTTCGCCGATATTTTTGTCAAAAAAGCATTGGATCCCACTTTAAAGTTTGTTTTACTGCAAACCAATTAGAACTCATTCTATGAGTAAAAGTTTTTAAAAATTTGATTATATACCTGGTATTATCAGGCAATTGTTAAATGTTCCTGTTTAAAATCAATTTTTAAGGACTTGACAAACAATAAGTCATTTTAATGCGAATTATCAACGATTTGTTATTTTGATTAAATAATAGTCGAAACTTATATTTTGATGTCATATATGTTTTATAAATATGCAATAATTTTTAAATATGAAAGTAAACTTGGTAAAATTTCTTTGCTATTATTATCAAAATCAATATTTTATGGATAAAAATGAATATATTTTGATAAATCGCCAGAAATTTTGATCTGAAATATTGTTTAGTTTTAATGATTGAGTGTTTTTGGACTTAAAATAAATCGATTACTTTTATAAGCATTTTATTAAATTAATGTTTGACAACAACTAATCATTTAAATTCAGTGCCAAACACTCTATTCTATCAGTTTTTGCCATCAATTAGTTATTTGAATATAAAATTATTAAAATGTAAAATAATTTCTACTCAGACTCTCATTCATGCGCTGATCACAAACTGATAAATAAATCCAATAAAAATTGAATAACAATCGAATGAATAATAATTATTACTTTTAATTAATAATAATTAAACAGAAGAGCTCTTATATTGTCTTTGATTTTGCAAATATTGTGAAGAGATTGTGAAGATTCAGTGCAGAAGACGGGCGTTATTGGAGTGGCCAATTGTCAGTTACGCCTCCACTCAATCCATTTGGATATAAGTTGTGCCGCACTCTTCACTTGCGGACTAACTTTTATTTCTACAACATTTCAGTTGTATTTGAGTTCAGAGTTCGCTATTAATTCAATCAGTTTTTTTATTATCATTCGTTAATTTTAATGAAATATTTTTCTTTTAATAATTTATCGCAAATTTCTATTATTTAGTTTTAATAATTCAAATATTTTCCAAAAATGAGTAATAGATGTCAATCGATTTTTGCTCTATTTTTACTAGTTACATTACAAGGTATTCTTGACTCGGAGGCTATTCAGGTAATTATGTTTTGACTATTATTAGTAATGATTAGTAATGATTAGTTACTATTATTGAATGATTGACAGTTTATGTTAATTATTCATTGATAAGTAATTAAATTTTATTAAATTCTTTGGTTTTGTGTAAAAATACTGATTCTTTGTTTTTATCATAAAAGTGTTTTGCAATAAAGTAGTGAATGAATAGATGAGTGAAACTGTAATCAATTGATTAATTACTGGGAATTTGTTTTATAAAACATTTGGATATTTACTCTTTAAAAAATGTTTTATATTTTAGTAGACTTTTGTCTTTTTTAACACTTTTATAATAATTGAATAAATCATCTGAATTGTTGAGGTCTGACAGTTGGTCGTTATGTTGGCTCATATAATAAACTAAGACCTCATTTTTCAATTTAAAGTGTATTGAATAACATTTAAACATATTGTATGACAAACGATGTGTTTGTCATTTGAATTTAATTTTCATGTTTTTATATATTTTTTATGTAACGCATATTTAATTAGATTCGTATAATATTCACATTTAAGCCGATTATTTTCAACAAAATAAGTGAAAAACTAAATCGATTTAATGAAATTGAAATTATTCTTTTGACGGCATATTATTCAACAAAACGACAGAATCTTTTTATATTGAAATCGATTTAATGAAAGAAAAATTAATGAATTTCGGAATGAAAATAGATTTTGTGGATTCTCTTTGGTTTTAGTCATCTTTTCTTCAATTCATTGAATTTTTATTTTCAAGTTTTCGAAGATATCTTCTGAAAAGTTATGAAAAATCAATTAATATTTTAATTAATTTTTTTTATAAAAGTCTAATGACTTTTTAAAATCAATAGAAATGATAATTTGAGAACGAATTCTAATATTTAAATTGAATGACATTTTTATTAATTTGTTTTTTTTATTTTAATGTTTTTGATGAAATCATTTCCTCGAGTAGTGGTGATGACAGCCATACAATAAGTCAATTCATTTTTGTTACAAAAATAAGAAAAATTCAATTTTTGGAATAAGATGTGTAACAAGTTTTCGAAATATTATTTCATTCCATCATTATAGAGAAAACTTGCTTGCTTATTTTATCTTAAGATTCTAACATGTTAGGTCAGGTTCTTTAGTTTGTTAAGTCCAGAAGCTATTTGGTATTACCAAATATGAAAACGCATTAAAATGAACTAAAACTTTTACCATTTGATTCTTAGTAAAAGTATTTACTCTTGAAATATAAATTGTAAGATATCTTAAGTATGGAATAAATATTTACAAATTTTTACTTTTAATAATAAATAATTTTATTTCACTTTATTGTGAAGACATTATTTCTTTTCTTCCAAATCTGAATTATAATTATTTATTAATGAAAGTCTGATATATTTGTTGATTTGACACAATTATGGTGTTGTGAACACATCGACAATTCAATGTAATGTTCTTCCAGTAATAAATCGTTCATATATTGTGTTTTAATAATTAATAGTCAACATTAGAAACAATGATTAGTTTTATTACTTTTTTTGGAATTTCTTTTATATATAACAAAAAACAAATCTTTTACTCCACTTAATATTATTACTAATTTCAAAATGATTGGCAAAATTCAAAATTGTTTTAGTTATCAATTTTATACTTTCAGGTTTCAGTTTTCTTTTGTAAAGAAATGGATGTTTTCCTCTTTAACCTAACAAATAGTATTTTATCGTTTAATATTAACACATATTAAAGTTTTTTCTGTAATTAAAAAATTAATTCATTTACTAATTGTTGACATTAATTAATAAGTTATCGCTAAAATAATATTACTAAATGAAATTTTTTTAAGATTCACAGAACCGTGAAATAGTGTGAATCTAAGATTCATAGGACATTTCATTTTACCGAGAAATACATACCTATTAATTATAATAATATAATAATTTAATTAACGTTAAGATAATAAAAATTAAACATCTTTTCTCTCAGTAATGAATCTTATATATGATGTTTGAATAGTTTATTATAGATTTTATTTTGTTTAAATTAGAAAATATATTCAAATAAGGGTTTGAAATATGATCACAAGTTATGATTTTCCTTCGTTTCAGTCGACATACATTTTATTTAATACAACAAATCTTTATTTTAAATAATAGGATTCAAATAATAGTTTGAAAATAATAATCAGTTAAATTAAAATCAGTTTTTCAAATGAAAGTCACTTTTAGCTGTTATATTATCCAATACTCTTTTAATATGGCTTTGAGTTGCTCTGGGTTCTTTAAAAGATATGAGTCTTTTTTTTAGCAAATTTTACTGAATGTCCTTGGCATTTTTCTATTATTTGGTATTTCTAGTTATATGTTTCCGACTAAAAGACTAAACTTTTTTTCAACTTATAATCTATAAAATGATAGAATGAAAAAACGGCTCATTTTTAGTTTTAACATTACTTTTATAAGGCCTCAGAAACTCAAGTTCTAACCAAAAATGTTATACAAATGTAATTAACTATTCTTTTAAAGAAAGAACTCTAAAACAGTTCACAAATATATAAAAGTTATGCGTTTTTATGACTTCTTGCCATCACATGAAAACAGATTTCTTATGGTCCATTAATATAAAGAACCCCCTTGATCATTATTAGTTAAATTTCTATTTCAAACTATTGTAATAAAGATAACGTAAAAAAAGTTTTCAGGGATTTGTGTTCAAAGAAAAATGTGTCAATTTTTCACTTATTTATTCAGAGTAAATAACGAAAAGTGAATTTTTGTGTTAATCAATGATTCAAATAAGATTTGTTGACACGATTTCAGACTTAAATTTTTGAATCAATAAATTTTATTAAAGAAGTTTTTATTGAATTTAAAATATTTAAATATTTTTTTGAAAATTAGCCAAATTTAGAACAATAAGAGTTTTATTAATTTTTATGTCTAACATATTTTACGCCAAATATTTCATAAGAAGTTTTGATAATTTCTTTGATTTTATATAAATATCTCAAACGAATTAATATTTTGTTATCCTTTAAAACTTAGTCTCCGATGTTTGCCTTCTTTTTTTCATTTAAGTAAAAAATATGAAAACATTATTAAATATAGTTCTTTAATTCAAAGATTGAGGTTTTACTCATTTATATGACTTTTCTTAGAAAAGTTTTTTAACATTAGTTTTCAGACGTCAATCGTTGAACTCTATTGCCTTCTGAAAGTCATTTAAGTTTATGCATTACTTTTGTTCTAGAGAAACATGGGTTAATTTACCTAGAATAGCTTTTAAAAATAGTAGTAATTTTATCTTAATTTAATAAAACTAAATATAGTTTTACTTCAGTTTTATTCCTGAATTTTCAGACGTCAATAAGAAGTCCAACAATGATTGCAATATGAAGACACACAACAAAAACAGAATATTTATTAATATTTTTTTTTGTTTTAGTTATAAATATATTGAAATATATTTTAGTATTTAAAACATATTTTAATTAATAAAATATTGAAGAATGAGTTTTGGGGTCGACTTTTGCTATTTTTTAAGAACATAAATGCATAGCAAAACCCAAAACAATTTTACTAAATTTAAATGAAACTAAAGCTGAGCCGAGAGTTAACTTTATTATCCTTTTTTGTTGACTTTTAATTTCTTTTTTAGATTAAAAAACAAAATTGAATTTCAAATATACGTTTGAAATTCAATACATTTCTATACTTATTTCAAATAAGTTATTTGAATTCCAATTATTTTGTTTTTGTCGTTTGATATCTGTTTAGAAAATAAAGATCACTATAAGATTGACTAAATAATCAAATTCAGCAAATAACCTTGCTTAATATCATCAAATTTATTTGAACTAAAGGATTTCTTCAGAATCAAAGAATATCTTTAGAAAAGCGATTCACTCAGTCTTCAAAACAACCCTTTATTCCAAAAAAGTATTGAATTCCTAATAAATGAAAACTTAATGCCTTTAAAATCGATTTTTCAAAACAAAACACTTTTCTCTGAAAATGTGAGAAATCGAAGTTTTATTTTGTTGTTTCAAAGATTCCTTTCTTTGAAAGGGTTTTGATATCATATGAATAACGATTCTATGAAATAATGATATAATGGATTTGTTTAAAGAAGAACAAGATACTTTACAAACATTGAAAAGTGATTGGTTTCATTAGCTCTGAACTGTTTGTCCGAAAAGGAAATGTATCTACGATTGATTGTAATCAACTAAAGCACATCCTTTTATTCCGTTCTCTTCTAATGTGATCTGTTTCTCATTTGAAGAACAGAAAATTCATTCAATTATACTATAATTTAATTTGAAATACAAAAGGAGTTAAACAAATTTGTTATACTCTTTGATAAAATCAAAGTCTACTTAAGCAGAAAAAGTCAATTAAATAATTGGTTCTAAGTTTTGCATTCAAATGGCTTTTAATTTGTGTATAAACTAATTTTCTAATAATTAGTCGCTTAATTAGATGTAATCTAGTAATAAATTACTCAATTCATACTTTTATTCCTTAAGTTTCTCCAATTAAGATCTAAAAGTGTCTAAAAGTATGGAAATTATGATTTATTTAATGAGTTTTGAATAATTAATAGAAATTAATGTTCGCTTAAATTATGGCATTTTGTAATAAATAGCAAAATAACAAACTTTTATGAGATTTCAATCTAATAATTATTTTAATTAAATTAGAAATTGTTGATAGAAATTTGAGAGAATAATTTTGAAAGGGCCAAGTTTATATGCCATGCTTTAAAAAGAGCTAAAATTATCCAATAAAAAAGAGTACAGTTTAGAAATAATGGTTTACACCCTTTTATCCGTCAATAATCTAAGTGACGTGAATTTTATTCAATTCAAAAGAGTTTCACAACTTTTTATGTTCTAAAATAAAGTAAAGAATAAAAAATAGGAATAAAAGGACAAAATATTTAATGTTTTTGAAAACAATTTCAAAAAATATGAGAAATTAATCCCAACAATAATAAACATATATTTAGTAATAATCAGAGTTTATGTTTAAACTCTTTTGGATTAGTTTAGTATAAGAGTTTTTTTTTGAAAATCATATCTTTTAAGTTATCAGTGAATAACACTTCAAATATTTCAAACAAATTTCAGATCTGAAAACTTTAAATAAAAAAAATCTGTTCTTAAATTCATTGATTTAAAATCTTAAGGATTTTTGGCTCACTTTTTATATTTCGATTAGTTTTGTTTGCTTTCATTCCTGTAATTCTTTAAAACAACTCATCCAAGATTATCAAAAAATATAAGTTTAAACTTAAAGTTTATTATATTTTCCAGAAAATTGTCGGTTTTAATAAAAAGTTAAACAAAAGCTCTGAATTTTCCACAAAATTCAGTCATTTTATCGTTTCTTTTATTAAAGATTTTCATTATTAGATCAACAATGAAACCAATACCCGGAGTATATCTTTAGAAGTATTGAATAAAATTTCTCAATTCATTTGAATAAGAATAAAAAATTTTCATTAAACGCTCATAAGTTCTATATTCTGTTCTCGAAAACAGTTTTAATTATATTTTCTATACTATTATTTCAATAACAATAAAGAATTCGAAGAAAATACTATAAAAATGAATTGTTTTGAAATTCTAAATATTGTTTTAAATTAAAGAATTCATCAAATCTTAAGGTTTAAGACAAATAAATTTACATGTATAAAGAAACTTGTCAAAATTATCTTTTTTGAAATTTAATTTAAGCTTTTATTGCTTTTTAGAAAAGAACATTTAAATCACGGATTTTTTTACTGAAGTTTGTTGTTTTGCAAATCCTCTCATTTTTACGAGACTTAAATAAAAAGATAATAATAAAGACAATTATAATGAGTCACTTCTCTATAATATGAACTAAGATTTATATGAAAAAGACATAATAAAGAAAAACCTTTTGTCCAATTTTTTCTTATGTCTAATAAAGAGAGTTTATATAAAAGATATTCTGTAATATATCTCATAAAATACTGTCTCTTAAATATTTATCGCTTAAAATAAAAGTTTAATTGAAAACAAATTCTTAGGTTTAATCGTATGAATTATGCGCTCAAAAATAGAGTTATCATAAAATATATCGATTGAAAAATTGTTATTTTCATGATTTGACGACTTTGAAGACTTTGATAACTTTGATCGATATATTTTAGAATATTTGCTCATATCTTAAGGCTTTAACAATAAAATGTTTTTCAATAAAGAATTAAATTGAATATCGAATTTTATTCTCTCTCTCTCTCTCTCTCTCTCTCTCTCTCTCTCTCTCTCTCTCCCTCTCTCCCTCTCTCCCTCTCCCTCTCTCTCTCCTCTTCCTTTTCTTAAAAGATTTAAATTTATATGCATGATAATTTCATTCGTCATATTTTCAAAATTCAATTTATTTTTCCAAAGTAATCATTTCTTTTAAAGCTTAAGTTGATGTAAATTAACCATGATATCACGTCTGGACTCAATTTCAATAATTCCTTTATATAAAAATTACTTAAAGTTTGAAAAAGTGATGAATTCAGTGAAAAAAGAAGAGTAAAAAAGTGTTAAAACAATATAATATAATTTGTGTTAAATTAATGGTGAGATTGAAATCTGGAATTAATAAAAACCAAAATTTGTTTGGATATGAATGTCGTAAAAAGGCTTTAATTTGTATTTAATGTAAACATTTATTTGTTTACACCAATAGAGAGACGAAGACTACAGCAATGGATTAAGTCCTCGAACTTTGAGCTCTTCGACAGCTGTCGATAGTTTCAGGAATTTGGACATCCATTCGATGTCTGGTAAAGATATTATCCGAAGACTGATTCATACGCAGGCACTCAATCAGATAAGTGGGAGCGAAGTTGTGCGATCCCTTGATCCTTTGAGTGCTGGGCTTTTATCACAAACACTCAATAGAATCGCCGGTAAATCAATATTTACGTATAAATTCATTTAATAGTTATCCCAAACATTTATTTATGGCTTTTAATTATTATATTTTTTGTGTTAAAAGATCCAAATCTCATGCATTCAATCGATCGAATCTCAGGCACTCAACTGTTGAGGTATTTCTCCATTAATTATCAGTAATTTTATTCGAGTAATTAATAAACAGAGAATTGGAGCGTTTGAGTGGTGGACGCGTTTCACAATTATTTCAAACTATCAGTGGTTACGATGTTTTGAATGCTTTAAGTAATCGGAATATTAGTCCCTTTTACTCATTGGGTCGTCCAAAGAGGACAAGTCTCGACACAATGAGTGGAGTCTCAATCGGTTCAGAAAAGAAAAGAGGAGGAGGGTAATTTAAATATAATTTTACTCTTAATGTTAAACTAACATCTATTCAAAAAGTGTTAAGAATTCGTTCGTCTTTTCATTTAATATGAATTCTTTTCAGAGAATCAGTAATTGTTTTATTTTAAAAAAATTTCATTTAAAGTTTGGATCCAATGAATGGAATGTCGTTTGGATTTGAAAAAAGAAATTTCGATGAAATCGATAGAACAGCTTTTAATGGATTCAAAAGAAATTTTGATGAAATCGATAGAAGCGGTTTCGGAGGTTTCGTTAAGAAAAATTTCGATGAAATCGACAGATCAGGATTCGGAGGGTTTGTTAAAAAGAACTTCGATGAAATTGATAGATCCGGGTTTGGAGGCTTTGTTAAGAGAAATTTCGACGAAATTGATAGAAGCGGTTTCGGAGGTTTCGTTAAGAAGAACTTTGACGAAATCGACAGATCAGGATTTGGAGGATTCGTTAAAAAAAATTTCGATGAAATCGATAGATCAGCCTTTAAGGGATTCAATAAAAGGAATTTTGACGAAATCGATAGAAACAGTTTCGGAGGTTTCGTTAAAAAACGCGAAGCACTGAATGAGAAGACATCTAAAATTGGGACAAAAATAAATGATTCTTCAAATAAGTCATAAATGAAATAATGGTATAAATAAATGAGCCATAAATTGTTGACATCTTATTATGTTTACAAAATTTAAGAATTCTGTCGAATATTTGGTGTAATATTACTTTTCAATACATTTGATCACATATTTGTTTAATTTAATGTCAAATTCATTGTTTAATAACAATTGATTGCAAAACTGATCGCTGTTTTTCTCATCAATAGTTATAAAATCACACTTTATTTGGATATTAAAAATATTTTAAAATTGTTTAACATTTGCTTTAATAATATACTAATCCTAGACTTCATTGATTTAAAGTAATTTTAATCATTTCAGAGGTGATCGACGTTAGCTTCGGGTGATTTTCATTAGAACTTTCATCAGAAAAGAAATTTAATATAATTTTCATTAAAAAGCGGTTTTTTTTTAACTTTAAAAGACTTTAAGATTTTATATATATATTCTCTTTTAGTATAATATCCTTTTTTGAATCCAAATTTCAATCTAATAAATACCAGTTTTTGAACTTAAGGGTTGCCTCGAAACTCCTTCACCACTGATTAAAACTATTGTTTGAATAATAAAATGAGTGAACACTTAAAAGTTTTAACCGAAAAGACACTTCACTGCAGAACAAGTCTGTATTCATCTGAACTAAGCCTTCAGATAATTTACTTATTTCATAGAATTTGAACAGAATTTAATGAAGAGAACACGAGTGCAATGAATAATCCATTTAAAAGAATTTTTCAAAAATAATTTACTGAAAATTATTTCAAACACGAATACATTCAACAAAGTTTTGAAAGAAATATGAGATTAAGATATGTTTGCAATACATTTGTTTCGAAACATTTATGAAAAACTACATAAAACTTAACATTTAATTATTAATAAAATTATTCGAAATAATTTATCAACAATTTATGAAAAAATGTTAAACATTTAAAAAGAATTAATTTAATTTACGAAATGTCCGAATGAAACCATTTTATCGTTTTGTCAAAACAGTTATTCATTTTTTTCATACCATTCATTCGTATAAATTGTTTAATTAAATATTAATTAAATATTAATACATTTTTGTGACGACAAATAGTAATAAATAGGGGTTTTCCGACTTTTTGAGATCACTTCTCAAAATCATTTCAATTAATTTAAAATAAGAGATTTATTTCAAATTATTGGGAATTCAACACATTTTAATGATTTTAATTAATAAATAAATGAGAAAAATGAGATTTTGTTTAAAACAAAGTTAAAGTCAAGAATATTAGAAAAATACTAATTATAGTCATTGAATACAAATATTTAAAAAATTAAAATTTTTGGAATTTAAATGAAATGTTATTCAAATATTAAAAATGTATTTTTGTTGTGATATGACATCAGTGAAGTCACATCACATTTCATAACAAATTACTACAAATTATTTAGACTATAATTCATGTATTTCTATTATTCTTGGCATGGTAAGTTTTTTATTAATAACATTTTAAAAATCTGTTGATGTCTTTATTTCTTGTTAATGGTTTTCATTTTTGCAAAGATTTAAAAAAACTAATGCTAACTAGATTCCAGGAGTCAAATCAAGTGTGAGACTTGCCTAGGTCAATCTATTCAACGACAAAAAATGAATTCAGCCTTTAGAGTTGATTCGGTGACTAAACCTTTTTGGGAAAAAACTTTGGGTTATCTCTACTTAAATGAAATTCAAAAATAATGAGAAATGTTTTGATTTGTATTGGAATCAGTTTTTCAATTATTTATATATTTAAAAAAACCAATTTTAGAGATTCAGACAAATGAATGCCTTTCCTTTGATTCACTTCTGTCTCAAAAGTGTTTAATTTAAATCAAATTAAACACAGTTTACATCAGAAATAAATTAAAGGATATTTCGACTGTGAATAAGGGTTGTCATCACAAAATGGTTACCAAACCGAACATTTCTTTAAAGGATTCATTCGCGAACCCTCTCGACATTTGTATGCATTCGCGAAGTCATATGAGTTGGAGAGCGGACCCAAAACTCTGAATATTAAATATTTTAAATAAATTTTCATTTTTTAATCTAAAACTGACCGAATTGGTCCCGGGCTGTGCACTGATGAACGAATTTTGCTAAGAGCATCCTCTGGTCTCATAGATCCGCACCAAATCTAAAAATAAATAGAATCCAATACTTCGATTGAAAAATTGAAGATCTAGCACATTTTAATTCATGTTAAAAGCATTACTATTGAAACTGTTTTTGTTTAAAACTAAGTTTATATAACATAAAATGATTTTATGCTAGATCATTTAAAGGAACTACTGTTGTCACTGCAATAGAAAATAAGCTTACCTGGGCATAATTTAAGAAAAAGAGCTGATCGTGTGTTAAATCAATTCCCGGTAGTTTTGGTTCGACTCCATTCACTTTTTCCCATTTCTTAAAAGCCTTTTTAAAAGTTTTTTTTTAGAAAAGTTTTTTGTAAAGAAATGAGTTTTGACTCACTCTATAGGCCTGTTTGAGGCCTCCGTTGTCCGCAATGTTTTCCCCTAAAATATAATTGAAAATAAATGTGAAACCGATAGAGTGTGAATACTCATACCCTGAGTCATTTTTCCGTTCACATTCATTCTAATGTCTTCCAAAACATAACTTGAGTATTGATCGATTATACATTGAGCTCTTTGTCTGAACCTTTTTATGGTTGCATTGTTCCACCACTGCTTTAAGTTACCCTCTTTGTCAAATTGTCTGCCCTTATCGTCAAATCTTTAGATAATACACAATAAGAAACTCTTAAACGGAGGAAAGTTATTCTTACCCGTGAGTTATCTCGTGTCCGATTACCTAAAAAAAGTTAATCTTTTGTTAGACTTTAAAATAATATTTCGATGAAATTATATTTTAGGTAATGTTTTAAGACTTAAACAATTTTTATATTATTTATTGAAAACAATAATGTACAAGATAAAGTTTTTTCTTAAGTAAAAAAGTAATATTATGTTAACTACCCGTTTGAATAGCATTTGAATATTAAAGTATAGAAGTAACTGACCGATGAATTATATTTCTGCTCATATAATCATTTTTATTAGTTTTTGTTATTAAATTAGTTTTATTTTATTGTTTTAATAAGAGTTGAAATTATATATGATTTGAATAAATCATTTTAGCACTGAATTACAATAAAATTCCAGTCATTTTTCAGATGACAATAGAGTCTAAAAAAGTGGTCTAATAAAGAGTAAAATCTAATAAAAGTAGAGACCTCTTCTTTTCTTTACTTATGTAACGGAAACCGGTTTTAGAGGTCCGTTACATTACGAATTGGTGGACACCAGAGGTTTAGGTGTCCTTACGATAAGAGATGTTATGATACGAATCGATACGAAATGATACGAAA
>JAQIXI010001455.1:0-13628 GCA_034700165.1 Galumnidae sp. Gr-Ori-00277 | reverse complement strand
TAGTTCATTAATAATTTCATAGATCATATCTATCTTTCTAAGCATTTAGAGTTTTAAAATACTAAATTGTCTTTTATGTTAGAGTAGTTTTGGGTTTGGATAAGTCATTACCAGAGTTCGGAAAATTAGTCATTTATAAAAGTCTTATACAATAGTTGCTATAAAACCGATTGAATAATCGATTAAAATCTAAAATATTGTTAATTACAGTAAAAAATGAATTGAAATTTAATGTTTGAATATTTAAATTAAAGGATAAAATGAAAAAAAAGGTTTAATCATAATCTAAATAAACAATGAGTTAAGACAACAAAATAAAACAAAAAAGTGATTCTCAAAAAGTATTCCTTATTGTATAAGAAGTGATAGAATATAGCAAATAGGCTTATTAAACTTTTTACTCGTTAACTTGAAAATCTAGAATTTAAACATATCATAACAATTACACCTAGCATCAAAACTTATAAGAAAGGATAAAGAGGTCTCATAAATGGAAAGTTTGGAAATAATTATATTAAAAATATTTGTATCGAAAAAGTGTTGGAAAAATCAATTTTTGCTAAAATGATAAACAAATATTTGAAAAATAGGTTTTACACATCAGTGCCCATAACGTATGGCCCATAACTCATATTTATTTTGATATTTGAATAAATGAATAATTGATTCAATTCTTGATAATCTGAAGGCTTTAATTATCAAATTTTGAAATAATAATTATAATTAAAAAAGATACTGGGTCATACGCAAATGAAATTTTAAATATAGAATCGATTTGATATATACTTTCAAATGATACCAAGCTCATTTTATATGAATTTCTAGACGATGTGGATATATAGTGTTACTCAGATAAGAGTAGATCAATGATATTTAAATAAACAAGCCTTGGTTACATTTTCTACTCTAATAGTCCCTGGTTACCTAATAATATTTGCTTAACATTTTAAATGTTCATTTATGTGGTTATATATCGTTCTCTTAATTATCTTTTAAATACTTTTCATAGGAATAAATGTCCACAAATGAGAATATGCTTATTATTAGCTATGACCACATTAAAAGTAAAATACCATGGTCAACATTTTTAAAGCTACTTCAAAAACTTTAGCAAGCATAATTAGCAATTAATATTAATGAGAAACTTAAAATAAAATTCAAACAAACAATGAATAACTCATTTAAAAATCAATAGACATTTTATAATCGGCTTTACTCATCAATATTGAACAGCTAATTTTTCTTGCTAACATTTAAAATTCGTAAAACCGAAAGTATTAAATAATTTTACAAATTAGTGGTCAAACTATACAATTGAAACACACTTTAAATGCATTCATTATATGGGGATCTATAGAAAGCTTTCGATTTTACGAATATTTAAAAGTTTATTAGTTTTGGATTAGATTTGTCTCAAAATTAAATTCAATGGATTAGAGAAATTAACTTTTGATTTAAAGATAATTTTCTATTAATTTGACAGAAAATGATTTTCAATGAATAAATCGTTTAAATTCCTAAATTAAAAAGTTGTTACCGTATTAGCCCACCTCAACCGGTTTGAGGATAAGGACGGTATAAATGAGGAAATATTTAAAATATGGTTAATATATACAAAATATAGAATGTTTTTAATCTTTTCTAAATTCTTTGAATTATATTAATTTAATGAATTTCTACTATAATTTAGAATTAAGAAAATAACTGACCGGTCGAGTGATCAGAATCTGCGTGACTGTTGTAAATGTCTCTGATTTCACTCATTAGTGATGTGAAGCACCAAAATGTGTCCGACTCTGAGTGATCTAATCGTAGAATATAAGCCTTTAAATAAATAAAAATATGGTTATTGAGACGAACCGCTCCATCCGTCGCGAGTGTCGTTTGCGAAAACATAATAAATGGGACCAATAATCTCATTCATTCCCTGAACATATCCCTGACCCGGATTTAGTTTGGCGTAAATAAACAAAACTCTGGCGACGATTTGCCTGTTTTTAGAGAAATCATTTGTTATTTCAATAATACAATTGTAAATCAAATTTAAAGTTTAAGTATTTGTCAGAAGAAGACAAACAAATAGTTATAACTTTTAATTAGAGAAAATTCTAAAAAGTGAATACCAGTGGAATTCTTGTCCGTTTGGATTTTTGGGAGTTTCAAAGTCATCGTCGCTGTCATCGAATTTATTCGACTTCTTGTGATTATCTCTAATTTCTGTGGCACCGAATCGGTTACGAATTACATCAATACTATAGGCTTTGCTGGCGGTTCGACCTTAACATCAGATTAAATACTTTTAACTATAACTGATTTATGGTTTGTTTGACTACCGATTACGTCACAAGTCTTCGATTCTGTTGTGAATGTCTTTGCGATTCTTTGTTGGAAGAATGAGATGTCGGGATACAGACGGCGCACGTCTTTGTATATTTGAGATAAGACTTCATTATCACGAAATACGCTCTTCCAGTGACTGTTTGGCGCCGTATTTAAGGGCTGAAACAAATTAGACGTTATTTTAAGACAAGAATAGAAATAATAAATTAGAAATGTACATGGTCATCTGGTGATTGGGCGCTATTCTCGTCGCCAATTATTAATTCAGAAACAAATTGTTGATAGAGTTTTCGTTTTTCTTCCAAATGTGTTTTCCATTGACTCCGATCTGACGGCAAATAACCTAAAAGTATCTGAAATGTGTCAACAAAAATGTCATTAATTAATACACGAGTTTTTGTATTACAATTAGATATCAATAAATTATAAGCATTTGTTTTATCGTTAAATGATTTGACAAAAAAAAAATATTTGCTAACAATTGTGTCAGAAGTGAGTCTTACCTTCCAAACCAATGAACGGATGTGTTTCTGGTCGTCAGGACAGCCGACTTCGAAGCAGAGCCGACGCAAACCAATTGTGTCTATTATTTGCTTTTTGTCTTCAATTTCATTATTATTCAATAATTCCTCGAATTTCAAGAGTCTATCAAATGTTATAACATTTCAATTAATAGTTATTTTTCAAATTTTTAGTTAAATAATCAAATTTCAAGTGATTTACAATTAAGTGATCAACAAATAAGTGATTTAATAAACATTTGATTTGAAACAATCAAATAAGTTATCAGAAACTCAAAGATCTTAGTTTTGATAAGAGATTAAACATCGATATTACGATTTATAAAATTGTTTTTAATATTTTAAACCAAAGAAAAGACATTTTAATAACTTTGTAATAATAATAAGAAGAATTGTCATGTTAAAATGAAAGTATCTAGTTAATTTCAAAGTAAACAAAACATAATTCTGGAGATAAACCAATCGTCAGTTTCTATGGACACAAATAAAGAGCACTTGAAATGGCATTTGATTTGAGAAAAAGTTTATTACAATATTTGCAGAAATTGTTTCCGTAATTAAGTATTACTTAAATTGAGTGTAAAAAAACAAAAATTCAGCGAAAATTAAAATTAGAGCTCAAAAAAGAGTGAAATTGGATTTAGAAAAACACACCTCTGTTTGTATAGACTCGAAGCCATACTTTCATTGAATGCGTTGAAGGCTTTTCCACAATAATTGAAAACTCAAACGAAAAGTTGTCTAAACTTTTTGGTCGTTCCCTTAAACCAGTGGTTCTTATCTTCACTTTTGGAGTTTGCGTTCAAAATGTATTTATGAAAACCTTTTTGTGAATTTCTTTTGCAGACTTTTATTGAAAACTAATGTCACAAATATTTTGATTACTAAACACTTATATTTTTATATTTAATTTCATATCAAACAACGCTTTTAATCTTTAGTTATTATATTTCTATTGTTGTCTCAAATCTTAGTCAGAGTTAAGGTTTTAATTATTATATTTTTACTCAAAATCAAGACTTTTATTTTTTGACTGAATTTTTGTTTAATTAATTATACTTTTGGTAACATATTTTGGTATTTATATGTTATTGAAGACATCCTCCCGTTATGTCACTGGAAGACCCATTTTTTGTTGTTAGAGAGTATGTATTGATTCCAAAAGAGAGACCATTCATTGCTATTCATTGCTTTTATCAATAAATAGTGAAGTATTGAACGCATTAACCAAATGTCGCAATTATTTTGAGCGTTGGTCTGACTTCGAGGAAGACCCCAACGCAGGTACTAAAGACGAATTAGAGTGGACTACAACTGAACTCAGAAACGGTTTAAGAAGTATTGAATGGGATTTAGAAGATTTAGAAGAAACCATTGAAATCGTTGAAAATAATCCAAAAAAGTTTAAATTAGAAGAAACTGAGATTAATATCAGAAGAAAATTCATTCAACAAACGAAAGAAGAGGTAAAGTTTATGAGAGAAAAGCTCTTCGAAAGTAAAAACAAAGACAAAAGGATGTCATTCCGTCAGAGCAGTTCATCCCTCGCCAACAATTCTGCCAAATATACCCGTTTGGAGAACACATTTGATATGAGTCCAAATCGTGTCAATGCAACAGATATTGGTATAAGTGTTGATGAAAGCCATCAATTGAGACAACAAACAGTACTTCAGTCACAGAACGAAACTCTCGACAAACTAAGAAATAGTGTCGGAAATCTTAAGTCAATTAGTCGTCAAATCGGAGGTGAAGTCGACGAACACGCGGTGTATGTTTTCAATCAATTTTTAGTTTTAGTCTAAATTCTTGTAATGTATAGAATGCTCGATGAGTTGGGACATGAAATAGAGTTAACTGATTCACGACTGGACACAACTCTGAAAAAAGTAGCCCGAGTTCTACACCTCTCCAATGGTAAGGACCTAATTATTAACTCAATACTAATGAATAAATTTGTGTTTTAGATCGACGCCAATACTTCGCAATCGGAGTATTAATTGTTTTAATTATAATAATATTTTTGGTGGCATTTGCTTGAAGTGATTCAATCGCTTCAATTCACTAATTTTTATCTATAGTTTAGAAGTTTTAAAATTTTCATTAAATATTTGTCTATTGATTTACACCATTCAAGAGCTATATTTACAACATTTATCTATTGCTAGGTTAAGGTCTATTCTGTCCCAATTTTATCCTTATTTTCATAAAACTATTTAATCTGAAGTCATTCCAAATTTATATAATTTTAGACTTTTTTCCAAATCAAAAACGATATTAATTTTATTACTATTTTAAACAAATGTAACAAATTTTTGTACAAATAATAAACCAGACGTTTATTATCAACGAATGACTTAGAATTTAAACTAAAACTAAAACTAACCTAAATTTAAAATCCATAAAATCCATTGAAAAAAGCCAACAATTGATGACCAGAGACCGGATTTATTCGAAGTTAAATCACTTAATTCTTTATCCTTATTAATAAAATTATCAATTATTTCAGATTTTAGTGAATCGGACCAAAACTTAGGCTTTCCTTCGTCTAAATGTAGTAAACAAACGGAATGCATCTGTTTTTTGAGAAAACATATTTGAATTAAAAGTTTGAAAGAGAAAAATAGTCTTACAAAACGTTTAAAACTAAAAACTGTTGAGTACTTGTCGTGGGATAAAATGATTATTTTCTTGGATGTTGAGAGGGGTTGTTTTACTTCTCTAGTGAAGGCCTCGACGTTTTCCTTTTTTCTCTGTTCACAAACTTCTCTAATAAGTTGTTTAAAGTTTTCAAACAATCCTTCGTATGATTTATAGATATCATAATCAGATAACAAATCACTGAAATCTCTAATTGATTTCGAATATTCAAGTTTCAAACGAGACTCCAATTCTGTGTTGTTTACGGGAAGTGCTATGAATTTAGTGTTTGTCCTCTCTTTAAACTCATCGACCAAACGCTGTGACTCTTTTTGGATAAAAGTTTCAGCAATTTTTTCATTAGTTTTTTCCAATTCTATTATTCTTTCGTTGAGCTTTACTTTAAGTACCGCTAATTTTGATTCATAAATGGTTTCAACGGTAAAGTTTTGGCACTTCTTATTAAATAAGTCAAGTGATTGGATATTTCCATCTTCGAGAATACGCTTCAAAAGTGCAGGTTTTCGAGGCGTAAGACGACTATAATTAGAATCAGTGACAGTATTGAACTTTTCGACCGCCTTTTCTATAAAATTATCAAAAAACTGTTCAATCGCTCCGTTATTCTCTAATTGAAGGCTCGAAACTTGATTTTTAACAGATTTGGTCAACGATTCCAAATAGCCTTCGATAAGAGAATTATCGATTAAATCACTTATTTTGTTAATATATTCTGTTTTCATTTCTTTAAGAATATCTTTAGCCCTTTGCATCAGTTCTGTTGTCAGTATCGGTAATACAATAGCTTTAATCAGTTGTTCTGAACGTAATTCTAAGTCGTGAAGAACTTGAGAACACTTTAATTTAATTTTCTTTTCGTTTATATCTCGATTTCGCTCGTATTGAATATTAATACTATTTGTCAAAGTAGTCAGACCTTTAGAGAGCGGCTCTTCTAAACCGTGTAATAATTGACTCAAAAGGTTTAGGGTTCGAGAGAGGGATTGATTGTGCCATTCGTCGAATCGGTTTAAATTAATTGCATTATTATTATATTCGTCTATAATTAAGACATTCATATCCGCCTCATAAAACTTAAGGCAGTCTTCAATAGCTGTTTGTTGTAAACGAGTGACGAAAGCGTCCCAACGATTGGGAACATCTGACAGAGAACCATCATTAGCGGCGTTTACCAGAACTTGCAAGAGTGCAGCCAATTCGACACCACTTATAGGTTTGTTGTTCTTTTCTTTGGGAACGATTTGTTTCTTTAATTTACTGATTAGTTCTTTGAGTTCAAACAAATATTCTTCAGTTAAATCAGTTTCTTTGGCTAAAGAAAGATCATTAAGAATATGCTTTTTAGTGGCCGGAAGGAAAAGTGTGTGACAGTCCACTGATTTAAAGATGTCTTTTAGACTAATTTCGTATAAATCATTTTCTCGAGTATGAGATTCCATCAGTCGATGCAACCATTCTTTGGGCGATTCATCGATAGTGGTCTGAACGAAATCCTGGACAATCCAAACAAGTGGTGGAAAACTTAAGAGATCGACATTGAATTCATTGGTCCACTTCTTGCGCGACATTTGGGAACGCAATGCAAACAATTGTGTTCTTCGCGCCAATAATTCTAAATAATCGATGTCTGACTGGTCTATGATTTTCACTGAATTATACAATAGTTGTGAAGACAAAAGTGTCGAAACGGCGAATATCTTTGCGTCGTAATTCTCCGATATATTATTGGCGGCAAAGCCTTCGGTGTCTAAAAAGATTATCCATACTTTTAGACCCGATTCCAGAGTATATTGTGTTGGCTGTCAATCAATAAAACAATTAAAGAGAAAGCATTTCAATGAAGACATACCTTTCCCCACATCCATATTCCCATTGTTTTTGGTCTAACATCGGGTCCGACACCAAAACCGTTGGATTTTCCCATCAATTGATTCATTAAAAAAGATTTTCCGGAATGAAATTTGCCGACGACAGCAACGGTGGCCACCGGTCCCACCAATCGGTGTAATAACTGTCAAACAAATATTATGAGACAATAATCGATAAGAAAAGTGATCATTACTTTCACATTTTCTTCGACAATAACTAATTTCTTGTGGTATTCGTCGGGTCGGACCAATTGCATCGGCTTTTCCGGGAATAAAGATTCGATGGCATCTGATTTGGTGTCAGTTGTTATGGTTGGATCACTGAATTGATTTTTTGATGAATGAAGACAATCGATGAATACAATTAAGACTACAATTAAAGAGTGACACAATTTTGTCATATTTTTTGAAAACGTTTTGGAAACAAATTAGAGTTCAATGTTTTGAACGAAAGCGCTTTCCGTACGAAATAAAAGTGACTTTTATTCAAACATTACGTAATGTTTGGTTTGTTTTTATATTTCATCACTTCTTTAGACTTTTAATTATTAAAATAACAAACATTTAAATCATAAAATCTCTTAAAATTAGTTAATCCATAAAATCATAACTGACTTTAGCTGTAATTCAAAGAATCTTTAATTTGCTAAAGAATTTGTATTTTAGAGGAGGAGTAAAAGACAATGAGGTTGTGCTCTACCAGAGTTGCTCTACAAATGACTATAATATCAGACAATGAATTATATAAAAAAAAGTCAAAATTTAATCAATTAATGCATTCTTTGGTTTTTTAAAAATACAAACAAGAATTGGTTGTCAACGATTCCATTTATTTGATGGCATTTTATGAACTCTTCTCTAAAATGTCAATAATTTAAATAATTAGAAATTGTTTTGTCTTTTGAAGAGTGGGTCCAATAGTTTAGTCTTTTAGTATATTTTAATTATCAATCAATTGATGGATATTTTATACAAAATAAAAGTTAAGAAATTATCCGATTTATTTGCCATCACTTTCCTAATCGTTGCCGTTATTTCCACTTTTATTTTTGAAGTTCAAAGTATATTACAATTTATAAATTATTTTTTTTAATTTCTAATATAAATTTAATTTAGTTGTATTACCGCACATCCATACCATTGATGTAACCGTTCAGTACTTTCACACGAGTGTCGGTATATTCATATTATTCAATGTTTTGACGAATTTGTTTTGGTTGATCACAACCGACAACACAACTTCTGGTCTTCTGTTGCCATCAGTACTTAAGCCGAAGTGGCGATTCTGTGTGTCCTGTGAGGCCAACTCTCCGCCCAGGTCTTTTCATTGCAGTACTTGTGAGAAATGTGTCCTGAAGAGAGACCATCACTGCGTCTTTAGTGGCTGTTGTATCGGTTATAAGAACTTCAGGTAATTTTTAGACAACTATTCAATCGATTGTAATCTCAGTTTAAAAAAAATAGGTATTATTACTCGCTTTTGATTTATATATCGTTGGGCGGACTTTACTCAACAGTTTTGAATCAGTTCTTCATATGGCAGGCATTGGGGGGTTTCAATTGGATAACAGTAGTGAACCATTTGCTGCCCTTTCCTTTTTGGCTGTTCGGCAAAATATCATTCAAAGTAATGATTTGGACTTTTATATCAATTATAGATTTGTGCGGATTTTTATTCGCGGCGGCACTCCTTTACTATCACGGAATGCTTCTCATTAACAATCAGACCACTTATGAAAAGAATAAATCTATAAATCACTACAATTTGGGTGATTACAAATCCAATATTATTGAAAACTTGGGACCCAATTGGTTGGCGGCGATATTATTGTCACCCTTTATATCTTCTCCATTACCTCGAAATGGAGTCGATTTTCCGACTCTCAAAGAAAAAGCACTTAATTCTAATAAATCCAAATAAAATTCATTTTATATTTTCAATGATTACAGAAGTTCTTAAACCAAACATTAGTCAGAAAAAGCGATAAAATGATAAAATTTATATAAGTATTTATTCTAATTAAAAAGACGACGAAAATGTAAAAATGAGATTTTCGTCGCTTATTGTGTTTTTGCAAAATTATATAAAATTAAGGGTCAAAAACTGCACAGAAAACATATTTCGATATCGAGCACAAACACTAATTATGGATAAATTCTATTAAAAATGGATAAAATCTAAAAATTTTTACTTTAAATAAAATAAACTCAAATTAAAACTCATAAAATCAAATAAAATCAAAGAGTGTTTTGAATATAAATACTTAAAAATTGATTAAATCATTTGTGAGAAAAAGTGTCGAAAATACAAATGAGTTGTAAACCTGACATACATTGGCTTAAAATGAATGTATAAATTAAATTAATCTCAATTTAAAGTCAGATCAGAAATAACTGCAGTCTTAGGTGAGACGAAATGCTTATCTCCGTCCGCGTCCGCGATTTCGTCCTCTACCGCCGCCTCCGCGTCCTCGTCCCTGATTACCACCTCTTCCCCTTTGGTAACCGCGACCTCTGTTCTGATATCCTGTATTGTTGGAGGAATTGTTGTCTGATTGTATTGAGGGCTGATTGGGCTGAGAGCTGAGGGTAGGGGTAGGGGTAGGGGTGGTCACTGTAGTCACTGGAGTCACTGTCGTCACTGCGGTTGTCTCTGTCGCTGGGGTTGGAGCACCTGTCGGGGGATTGGATTCAGAAGTTTTATCCGAGGCTTCACTCAACGGATCATTCATTGCTTTTTCTTCAGATTTATTTTCTAACGGTTAACACAAAACAATACAAATGTTTAAATCAAAAAAAATAAATATTTATTAAAATAACTCATAAAAAGATCAGTAAAGTCTAAAACACATAAATTTTAGTCTAACCTTCCGTTTTTTGAACTGCACTCTCTTTTTGGGGCTCTTTTTCTGTTGTGCTTTCATTCATTTCATTGACATTATTTTGTTCAGAACTGTTTATTTCAGTCTTTTCTCCGTTTTCGACGTTTTGAGTCGAAGAATCTGTTGTTTCGGTTTTACTTTCATTTTGTTCTTTTATTTCGTTCACATTTTGATTGTCGGAACTCTTTTTGTCAGTTTCTTCTTTTTTAATCCTTTCTTCTTCAGCGGCATTAAACTTATTCAAGTGTTCATCGGTGTGGCAGTGCTCGAAACGAGCACTTTTATCCTTCAAGAATACATTACATACTTCTAAACATAAGATACAATCATTTATTCATTTGTCTCTAATAACAAAACATTTGTTTTATTAAAACTTACGACAAACGTATCCAAAAACAGCCAATAAGTACTTTTCTTGAGAAGAATCGATGTCCAGATTCTTGGTTTTATCGTCATCTGATTTGGGAGCAGTCGTTTCAATTGGATATTCCTATCAATTAATAATAATTAATAAATATTTCAAAATAAAGTTCCAAAAATACCTTATTTTCAAGAGATTCGGCCGCCTTTTGTGCCAAATCGTGTTGTTGTCTCTATATTTCAAACAAAACAAATAATTATTAATTAGTTTTATTTTAATGGAGTAATCATTTGTCTATTCTAGTGTTCAGTCATTTTAAAAATAATTCTTAGAAATTGATAAAAATATGTAAAAGAAATCGCGAGCATTATTTGCATATTTTAAGCAAATTATCAACTTTTGGGTCAAACATTAATATTACAGAAATTGTCTTCTATTTGAGTTCAATAAACAGTTCTTGTATTTCACAAATTCGGCACAAATTATAGTTTAATTGAAAGTTATTCGAATCGGAGTTTCCATTATTTCAAAGAGATTTCAATTTCTGAAATCAATAATCGATCGAATAGTTGTCAATATATAGTCATTTGAGTTGTTTATCGTTTAATCGTTTTATTCATATTTAATCAATTCCTCAAATGAGAGAATTGTGAGACAATCGACAAGATTTTTGTTTGAGTGAACGGTTTTCACTATTAATTAACAGAATTTCTTAAAAGTTTGTCACTTGTGATGAACGCCAGCCCTTCATAGATGTTATCAAAATATAATCAAAAGGTTTTGTTTCGTATTTAAAGCAAAAATACGAAAATTCAATCATTGATTGCATGAATTGTTTGCAAATGAAGGCATAGAAGGGCTGGCAGTTTATGCATTGCTGAGTCCAGTGTCGACGATATCGACAGATCTTATTCTATTTGGGAATTCCTTTCTGGAAAATAAGTGATACACATATTATCATCAATTAATTAGTTCTTTGCATTTCATTAAAAATAAATATGAGTTAAAATTTTATATAAAAATTTCAAAAGAAATGTTAATTTCATTCATTTATATAAAAGTATTTTATGGTTGAAATCAAAATCAATGTTTTAATCGTTTTTTAACAGATATTATAAATATTAAAAAATAAACTTAAAAATACGTACCGACTGTCAGATGAAATGTCAGATGAATTCCACCCAAAATAGTTGTCATCATTTACTGTATATAAATCGAAATAATGTATTTCATAGAAAATAATTAACATTTAAACCATACATTCATTTGTTTCATCAAATTTCAGATTAAGATTATATACATAGAGTGCCATAAGAGTGCTTTCTTTACACTTTGACGGACTGTGCGCTTAATCCTCGCATTTATTTTAAAGTTTATTATTAAATCTTTGGTTGACTTTTGATGTCATTTCCTATTCAATCAATCAATAGATTGAATGAAAAATTGAGTGAAAACTTCAAAAGATTTTCATCTCTAAAATCATCAGTAAATCTATAGTCCAATCATTTTATATAATGGATTCACAATATTTTAGAAAAGTTTAATAATTTCTCTTTTTTTTAGTTTATCTGAAACTCATTATTGAATTTCCAAATCATTAATATTGTGGACAAACACTTGTTTTGGACAAAATTCGTAGTTTTAATGAGTTATAAACTCATTGATATGAAGACATCAAATTTGAAATCAAAGTCATCGCAAATCAGCGCAAATCAAAGGAATGACAATTAAAGTAAAGACAATAAAAGACATACTCTTTCGATTTGAGTCTCATTTTGTTTGCTTCGATTCAATTCCCGATTATTTCGATTATTTCTGTTATTAAAATTACGGTTTTGTTTGTTCTGATTGTTGTTATGCCTCCAATTGCCTCCCGTTTGACCCCCGCGTCCTCCGCCGCCGCCACCGCCGCCCTGTTTATTGAATCTCTTGTTTGGCGGTCCGTCCCATCCCTGGTTTCCTCTTTTGCCGGTGGGGCCCGACATTGGCTGAAGATTTAACCAAAAAAATAAAAGAGAAAATCACTTATCGATGACTTACGGGTCGGATATTAAAGTTAAGTCTTCGCTGTTGTGTTTGCATCGGAGGCATAGGAGGTGTCGGTGCGCCCCAACCGCCAGTTGTCTGACGCATTTGTGGCGCCACATTCCAGGGCCCAGCAGTCTGTCCATAAGCCGGTGGTCCTCCATATTGTGGGGGCGGCGGTGGAGCGCTATTATGTCCGTACATCGGAGGGGCGCCCGAAGCCCATGGACTCGACTGACCGCTAAACCGATTCATTGTCTAAAAGCCCACAATTTTGTAATTTTAACGAATATTTGACATAAAATCACAATAATTTCAAAAAAGAGCTCACATTTCAGTGCTTTTGATTAAAACTTATTAAAGTTTTAATTCAAATTAATTGCAATTAATTTAAACAAAATATCGAAATAATTTGAAACAAAAAGTGATCAAAACATCAAAATGGAGACCAAATAAAACATTTTTTGCCCCATTTTTGACGTTTTTGATGATAAACTCATTTGTTTAATGACTGAAATTGCAGTGAATTTCTTATAATTCCATAAATTATGTCATTCTTTGAAAAATAACTTTAAATTAATTGGGTTTGAGTTGAAGTTTAAAACACATTCTTCGCCAAAATGTGAGCATAAGATAAAAACATAGAAAACAATAATTTTTGTTGATTTGACCTGATTTGACCATGTTCAAACTGTTTGCTTCAAGTTTTCTTAGATTACTTAAAATTCTATTCTCTTTTGATGCTATAAATTAATTTTAGCTAGGTCCAATTTAAGGGGAACAAATAATCATTTAATGATAAACATTTTACCATTTATTGCAAACATCTCGATATTTCTAAATGAAGCAAGCTCATTATTTAAGCCTTGATATAAAACTATTTTACTTAAATAATTTAATTCATTGGAATTAATATATGTTTTAATAAATAAATTCTCTAAAAAAGGATTTGTTTCCAAATCAGTGAAAT
>JAQIXI010001454.1:0-13640 GCA_034700165.1 Galumnidae sp. Gr-Ori-00277 | reverse complement strand
AGAGAGAGAGAGAGAGAGAGGGAGGGAGAGAGGGAGAGAATTTTTGGAGTCAATCTTTTGCTAACCGGATGTCATAAAATAAGATTAAAAATGATTTTCTCTTACAGTGAAAAGTAAAAGAAAATAACAAAAATAGAGTTCTATTATGGCTAATGTTTTATGATTTGACTCATTTTCATCTGTTTTTATATAATATTATTAAACAAATGAAAGTGAATGGAATTAAATGGAAACACTTAATCGAGTAAATTTATCTATCAGTTCAATAATTCCTATAATACAACTGAAAACATGCAAAATGAAGACTAAGATGAGCTGATATACTATATGTTATCAAATATCGTGACATCAGTTTAAATATGTTTAGTAAACTTCAAATATTTTTACCAAAAATATTCCCAAAACAGATATTAACTTATCTTTTAAAAAGTTCTCATTTCTCACATTAGAATTACTTGAATCTGAAGAGAGAAAACTTTTTAATGAATAAAAAACCTCTAAATTTAAGGCAAAAATCAATAAATAGTTTAATCTTTACTTTTAATCGTCGAATAATATTAATCGATAAAAACGATAAAAAGTTAAATCTGTGGCTAAAATCTAAGGACTACTAAAATATCATCGATATTATTATCTGATCCACAATTCTTGACTCAAATTATATACAATTAATATCTTTTACCTTTTGATCAAATGAAAGGATACCCAAAGGGAAAACTCTCAACAATCCAATGCTAATCGAGAAGTGGCCAATAATTGATCAAAAATTATAATTAGGAAAAGATTGACCGCAATTCCCACTCTTTTTCCTTATTTTTCACTAAAAAATTAATAAAAATTTTGATTAATTTGACTAAATTTGATTAAAATCATTAAAATCAAAGAAAACCCGAAATTCTTCCGACGAAAGTGTAATGAATTTAAGTCTTTTAAAAATAAATCTGAGAATTCGTTTTTTCAATAATAAATCCAATGAATACCTGAAAACATAAGATCAAAGCAAATAATACTTTGAAAGTATTTTAGGAAAATTAGGTCCAAATATATCCATAAAAATATTTTAGTTTTGTCCAAATCTAGTTTATAAGGATTGTTGAAGAATCCCCCTAGGTCAAATGGAAGAAGTATTGCCAAAGTCCGATTCTTTGCCATTATATTATATTCTGTACTTAAAAATGAGAACTATTTCTAAAAATTAGGAAAATATTTCTTGAGATCCAGTCTTTTGGCTGAAGTATAGAATTCATAATATTTTTAATATTAATAAATAGAAAAATTGCTTAAAATATGTTTAATCTCAGATTACTTTTGATTTTCTTTAGAGATGGAAGAAAATTGTGCCTTGCTCTATTTGGAATCTTATCGATCTATCATTTTATTGATCTTAGTTTCAATTTTATTATTGGTTACTATAATAATAATTTAGAATTTGTATCAAATATTGAACTAAACTGGTTTATTTGAAAAACAAGTTTTCAATTCAAACAATAGAATACAAATTAAAATAACGTCTATTTTCCAAAATGTCCTTCAATTGAAAAGTATTTATTTCGACATTTTTTCGAGAGCTGGCAATACCTGAACTGTAAGGTAATGTTCAGAACAGTGTATCAAATGCTAGAAACAAATTCTAAAATATATATAAATAGTGAATAAGTCAAGTGTTTGCGTGACTTTTCTTTTCAAAGACATTAATCTTCTGAAAGTTTCACGAATTATATAAACTTTTAGTTAATATATTATATAATTTTCATTCTTATCGTAAAGACTTTTCTTCGCGTTTACATCAAAACAGATGAGAATCACTAAAAAAATAAAATATTTCAAAAGAAATAAAATAAGTCTCACAATAGAAGTCATATAATTGAAAGAAATCATTGGCCGCTATTTATGACATACCGATGCCGTCACTGCCGTCAGTGCCGTCACATCTTTAACTTCTCATAAAATCTTAGAAAATTAAAATTTAATTATCAAATAATTCTAACATTAAAGTGAATAGCATCAAGATAGCTTTTAAGTGCTTTAACTCAAACATTAACTAAATTATTGCGGGAAAATCCTTATGATTTGTCACAAATTTATTTTCAAATTAACCTAGTCATTTTTTTGAAATTTAAATTCAAATTATTTTGTAAATTGTTAACTATTTAACATATCCTGGTTACTTTTACAATTTAATTATAGTTTGTTTGGAATGAATCAGAGTTCTTTACTGTTTAATTTTTAAGGAAAACTTTTATCTTAGGACTGATCCCACGTAACAGAATGAAAGGCAATGGAAGGGATCGATGCACTCTTTCGGCGTATTTCGTATAAGTGGTATAAGTATTGCCACCCATTAAGAAGGATATCAATTGACTGCTTTCTATAAATCCTAGAAAAAGTGAAATTAAATTTTATGCAAAGCTTTTGGCCAAACATTTCTCACAAAAGAGAGACACAAAGTAGTGAAAGACAGGCAAAACCCTATCAAAAAAGTACATCAAGTTTGGGGAACAACACCGACAGAGACCATGAGGTAGTGGCTGTAAAAGAGTATTAAATTAGTTGTATCTGAAAAATGATTGTGACTTCAGTGGTATGACTGCAACTGAATAATAATTGAGTACTTATTTTGTATTATTTTAGTGGAGAAACAAACAAATTCTAAACTCGTTTCACATCAGATCTCATCGCAAGGCATTGGTAGTACTCATCCTGTTCTGTTCTGTTCTGTTCTGTTCTGTTCTCTTACTGGCTTTTGAATTTTGTACTGGAATTAACGAAGTAATCAATTGGCAGTCAAACAGAATATTCAGGCGATTCGCAGGAAGTTTAACATCCGGTCCCCTCGTATTAAGCAATAGAATTTAAAAAGTGAGTCGACAGTAGTTATACTTCTATGACTACAAAAACTTATAGCTTAGAGATATTCTCAGATCATTTTGCGGGAGAGAATCAAAATTTTACGGTCAGACATATACTTGTTGTCACTGATTTCCCCTTCGGAACAAATCATTTGCTATCATCCGATCAAAAGAAGTATAATTTACCTGAATTTTCGTGAATACCTTTTAAGTGACTTTTCTTATCAACAAATTATATGATTTAATTACAAAAAAATTCTAATTATAATAATAGAGTCAAAAAAAATCTAATGTTTTAGATTTTGCCCATATCTTAGACTATCGTTTCATATCCCTCTATTAATTGTTGGGTTGAATATATTTGACACCCAAACCATAGAATAATTTCTTAACTTAAAAATTATATTCTGCGCCACAAATATATATACAATTGTTTCTTAGAGTTAAGTAATGTCTAATAAAAAATAAAACATAAATCTTTTGGTTTATATCATAAACTAATACTACGGATAGTATTGTTTTGAAGTACAAAAAGAAAATTCGCATTAATGAAAGAAACAGTGGGGGAACAGTGGGGGGAACAGTGGGTCCTCTCAAAGAGGATCCTCACAAATCTTTTCTTTTTCCACTATTAGTGATGCCATCGAATTACAACTAACCTCTAAAAATCAATAAATTAAATTAATTTCCTTTAAAATAAACTGAAAATTACATTGCTCAACTTTCCCAAGTTAATGTAAGCTTGGCTATGAGTAACACTATATGAACACAATTTTTTCATTAAATTTATCCTTGGAATAGAATTTTTACCTTAAATAATAATAATAATAATGGTGTAGTGGTGTGGCTGATGACTGACCTTCGATAGTAGATGTGGGGGGAGAGAGAGAGAGAGAGAGAGAGAGAGAGAGAGAGAGAGAGAGAGAGAGAGAGAGAGAGAGAGAGTCAGGTATTAGAGAGGGGTGGCCACATTTTTAGTAGAATCAATATTTGGAATCTTAAATATAATAATAAAAATAAAATATCGAATGAGTTTAGAATTTTGCGAGAATTTTCTTTGGGGTAAATATTATTTAATACTTAAATGATTAAAAGTGATATCGTTTGAAGGATTTATTTAAGCATGGGTATTTTGACATGGTTCAATACCTGGAATTTTATTGAATGGAAAAATATGATATAAACATACTTTGGGACAAACAGATGGTCTGACTGACAATTCTTTCATCAGAATCTAATGTAGAACACCTGCCCCTCATATACCCCTCATATATATCCGATGCCTTTTTATGTAAATTCTAATAATTCGTTTAGTTTTTATAAAATTCTGGTTCTGAAGAATGAAAGTAATTTCGTTTATATTTCATTGAATTTCAAATTTTAATTAATGTATGAAAAAAACAGTAGAATAAAGTGTTTGGGAATAAAAAACAAATTTTAAGATAAAAAGAGTTTAATAGTTTTGATTCTCATTATCTCTGACTTCCAAAGGCTATTACTATCGCTATAATCATAACTTATACTCAAATTATATAAAATGTGTTTTCACTCTCTTTTTGCACCGAAAGAGTTGAGAAAAAATCATTATTCAGTCTAACGATTGTATGGCATTGAAAAGAGAAATAAATTATGTTTTTTGAGAAAAAATAGTTTCATTTTTTATATTTATTTCTTTTTTAATTTGACATTACTTTAAGTGAGGGCTAAGACTTAAAATAAAAAACTAAAGAGAAGACAAGACATCAGATATTCGATACTTTATAGCAATCGACAGATAAGACAGGATTTATTCAATTCTTTACACAACCTTTTCATTTGGATTCAAACATTTTTTCAAAGTTCATTTAAATTTGCAAAATATAATCAAAAAAAAACTAAAATACAGCCCACTTTAGTTCATACATAAGTGAATTTACCATGGAAACTCCAGTTTTTAAAGTTTTATTGCTATTTAAAAGATATATCCAGGAATAATCTTAAAATCTTATGATATAAAAATCTGGTCTCTGGTTGAGAACCGATATTTAATGTCATTTAAAGATTTTTTGTTTCAATTATAAAAAAAGAGCTTAAAAAGTAGCATGTTTATTTATAATCAAGATATTTTATTTGAAAAATATTTGATGAAATAAAAAATATATCTGAATATTAAGAGATATTTCAAGAAAAAGACTTATTTTCTTTTCCGCCAAATAAAGGATTGAATGGTTGGGAGGAATCATTCCTTTGGAGAGTCGGAAGGCTTTTGAGAGAAAAATTAATTTCTCGATTCCTTTTTCTGTAGAGAATTGGATATATCTTTCGTTGATTTGCTTTATTTAATACAATTATTCCTTTTTTCGAAGCATTTTTGTTCACTCTTTGTAAAAATGGTATTCAATTTGTGATCATAAAAGCCATAATAAATCTCTTATTAATATTTAACTGAGAATTCAAATGACAGAACTTTATTCACTTTAAATGACTTTTGAATATTAAAAGTTTCACTGAATATAATATTAAAATAATATTAAAATTATTGTATTTTGTTTATGAATTATTTGATATATTTTCAAAAAATTTGACACAAAATGTATTTCATAAACGAAACGATAGAAATAATTAAATGATTTTCAAAATAATTTTATACTAATTTTTATTATTAAATAAGTTATTTAAAATAACTTAAATTCGAATATCATTTTAAGTAAAGCAAAATTGAATTAATATTTGAGCCAAACTCAGACCTCCATATTTGTTGTAACTAAAAATTGAGTTAATGAGTAATATCCAGCAAACTTTATAATTAGATACTAAAGTTTATATAAATTAAAGATAACTTTTTATTTGTTCTCTAATTAAAAGATTTTATGTTATTTAATGAATAACAGATGAGAACTATTCTTATAAAGTCTTTACAATTCTTAAGCTAAAAATTTTAGCTAAATTTTAGTCTAAAATATTTCACTAAAATTGTTAGAAAAGGTAAACGACTTAAAATTAAACAAAATTTTATTATTGATTAATAAATTTAAAACTTTGAATATTTATTTTGTCAAAAGAAATACTTTTGTTAACCATTTTTAGTAAACCAAAAGTTTGGAAGTAATTCGAGTATTAGTCGAGTATTAAATATTTTAGTGTTAAACTATCGGAGAGTTTCTGTAGTTTTTGGCATATTTTGTCTCATTTTTAAAAGTAATTCAATTTTAATGCTTTAATGAGTGAAATATCATTTAAAACATCAATATTTTCATAATTTGTGGCTTAAAATCGAATGTCATTGACTTAATTAATTACCAAGAACAAAATACATTCGCATGTGTTGTAGATATGAAAAGGTCTTTCATTTTTCTATTTGCATAGTTTGGTGTTCAATATGGGGTGGCCATGGGGTAGCCATGGAATAGCCATAGAGTAGTTATAGAGTAGCTTGGTTATTTAGAAATGCGTTGTCATCGTTGAGCTACTCTGCAGCTGCTGTTCGGTCGGTTGGTTTGGTTTGTATTCACAACAGAGACGTATAATTCAATGTAAAGGCCCTCAAATTGAAAGCCATATGCAGTACAGACAACATCAATGTATACATAACACAACATTTTTTCTCTTTTGATGTAGTTTTTGGTGGAAAACATTTTTTCCTCAAAAACTATTTCTCAATAAAACATTTATTTCGATCAAAACCTCAAATCAATTCGAAAATATTTTTTCTAATAAATTAAAGATTTAAATGTTGTCTCGCCTTCAGCTCATTCTTGATTTACTTGACTTTAAGATAATATGGTTTTGAAAAATTGATAAAATGATAAATTGAAAAATAGATAAGTTTAGAGTATATGTAATGCTATGCCTAATACCAATTGTAATGCCAAACCATACCCTAGCAATACTGCAATTATGAATCACGAGATCATTTAATTTGTATTTTTAGACAAATAAAGTGAGCGAATAAATTAAGCAATTATTGCCCTTCACCAAATAACTGGTTGAGTGAGGACTGAATCATGAGTTGTGTCATTAACTCTCTTATGATTTTTCATAAGAAAAAAAATTTATTTTCATATCAAACGGTTGAAGACCTAAACTAATAGAAATAGAAATTTTTGTTGAATATCATGTTTATTAGGAAAAGTGTCGGACGCTTTCCATACAACAATGCATTTTGTTGTCACTACCGATTGATTTTCGTAACGGTATTGCACTAAACACTAGAAATTTCTACATTTTATGGCAATTTATTTTTTAGAAAATCATCTCTTCTTAGTAATCCTAATGTTTACCGAGAAATGGTTAACTTGATCAATTTGCTTTATAAAACATTAAACAATTTATGCGAATTTCAAATATTATTTTAAAAACTGACTTTTTTTTAGTCAAAAAGCTATTGATTTGACTGTTATTCAGACTTTCAATAAATGGTTTCGTTTGCAATATTCACATGAATTCAATATAAGCAGAGAATATAACAAAAGTGACTTTACTTTACTCTAACTGATACCCGACTCATAATATATAAAAGTATTATTTGAACCAAAGAATCGCACACTGATGTCATATATCATTAAACACTGGACATACCGTTCCTATATTTCTAGTGCTCTCTCTCTCTCTCTCTCTCTCTCTCTCTCTCTCTCTCTCTCTCTCTCTCTCACACACACACACACACACACACACACACACCACACACTCACTGAGTCAACAAAAATCGGTTTTATTGACAATTGAATGATTGGACCGACACTATCGGCAGACACTTATATCGTTTTTCATATTTATTCGCGCTTTCCATAACTCGATTATATATTTAGCCCATGGAGTCATAATAAATGTGCCTGTATCAATTTCTAAATATTGAGACCGTTTTTATTTGAATCAAACATTAATAAGAGTATGAGTCAACTCAACGCCAGATTTAAAAATTGGTCTCAAATTATGTGAAACCAGTTTTTACTGAAAACTTTGATTTGATTTATAATACATAATATATTCTGTATTAAATAATATCAAAAAATTGTTGATTAAAAGTTTAGAACAACTTTAGACCTAATCAAACCTTGCTTAATTTTTGATTAAAAGTTTGGAAAATACTCAGTGAGGGTCATCTCAAATGGGCTTCAGTTATACCTCCGATGATTTTCTCCTACTTTTCTCACATAAGAGAACTATTTTTTTGAAAATTTTGTAAAACATTTTCGATTAAACTCAGGGCTCATTCTTTTCAATAACTTTTGTCATTTGATGGCAAAGAATTGCGATCCACTTATATTCTTATACCTTTACTATTACTATAATACTTATACCCTGTTTAGTACTTTAATTTATATCCTAGGTACTTTTAATCTTTGATATCATTGATCAACATTTGTTGTTATTCGCCATTTTATTGTACAGTTTATTGTCTTTTGATCTCTAGTTCTCTCTCTGAGTAACACTTCTGGTGTTTATCCCAATAGTTATCCCAAATAATAGAAAACTGAGTAATAAAAGCAAAATATCCATTATTTCTATTTATGTCTGTTTACTATGAATTGGGAGTTGAGTCAGAATCGGGACCACAACCGATAAAATTGAATATAACTCGGGATAACCGTAAGTGACGTCACACACGCAAACATCTAATGAAATTGAGATGACCAAGAAATATAACCATGGTCACTATAACGGTTATACTTTTGGGTTTTAAAATTATTAAATTTTATTTAATTAAAGTTCAGAATAGAGTCAAACAAAAAAAAATTTTAAATAAAAATAATTTCAGAGTTTTTAAAACACTTTTTCACTTCTGATGTCATTTAGAAACAGAAATTTTTAATCCGATTCTCGAATTTTCGACTCAAACTAATTCTTGCTGTGAATGCGAGCCCTTATTATGTATTTATTATGTATATCAGACCTGTTAGACAACATTCACTGTCTGAAACATTTGAGAATATAATCAATATGATCAAGGTATTTTTAATAGCAAAATAAAACACTTGAATATTAAATTAAAAATTTAGAATTAAATTATATAAACTCTTATAAATTTACAAAATAATGTCTAAAATATCATTTTCTATTGATATCAGGGATGACCAAAGGGTTTGATTCTAGGAAATTTAGAGGAGAGTATTTTGCTGTCCTAGCTTAACAGTTAAGAGGGGTATTTTCAAAAATGATTTTTTAAAAATTTAAACTTAATCTAAATTGAAAACTTCAAAATATATGAATTGTTTTACAATTATTTTCTTCAAAAGTACCAAAAATTGTCGTTTCAAACGGCGGAGGGTCCGGTTTGGCTGTTCAAAGGGGGGGATTTTGCAAAGTTTCCACTCTCTGTGATTTCTTGAATACCTCTTATTGGCCTCTAATTGAAATTGAGAGCACTATATATAAGTATTTCTAAATATTGATTTGCATTAAATCATGAAAATATTATTCCTTCGCTTTCATTGAACGCAATATAAGCAGACCTTTACTTTCAATTCAATTATAAGACATTTGAAGTAAAAACTATGAATCGGTTCGAATATAAATTACATTTGCCTTGGGCACCAAAACTTTCCTATACAATCTACTTATACAAGAGTGAAAGCTAATTTAGAAAATTATAACATTTATTAGTAATAATTATTTGAATAAATTTATTTTTTTAATTGAATTGATATTAAATGCAATGAAGTGTAAAATCTAGAAACTAAGTGGAAAACCATAATTATTAGCCCCCACTTCATCCCCATATGCTTTCGATGTCCTTTTCATAAATGTAGGCAATAATCAAATATATATATAATTCATAAAAATCTAATTCTAATGAAATTCTTTGACTTCAACTGAATAGTATTCCAATAGTCATATCAATAGTCACATCAATAGTCATATCAATAATGAATTTAAAGATAAGACAAAACGAGTGAAAAGTTTTCTGTAAATATTTGAAAACTAAATGGAATTTAAAATAAAAATTCAAATCAAATAATTTCGTCAAATTTTCTCCGATTTTAGATTTTTGTTTTTATACTGACTTCAAAGGGAACGACAAATAAGTCATTGCAAACAGAATGTGAACTGAATGTAACTGAAGTGAAGACCTGTTCAAAGAGGGCTCAAATGAATTAAAAAGAATAAACAACAAAATATTTGACTCAGAAAAAGCTCCAATTATTGCTAGTTTTGCCGCTCTTCTGATGTAAACCATTTGCTAATATCATATATTTTTTATTGTTTGCGCTCCAAATCCGGTCGTCTGGTCATCACTGTGTCCTCCAAAATGTTTGATAGCAGTGATGTGTAAAATCATGACCGACCAAATGATATGCGCCAACATTTTTAAGAACTGTATTTCACTTTTTTTGTTATTAATAAAATTTTGTGAGAAGTGTTTAGTAGTGGACATAAATATTGGGTGTAACCCATATTCTGACCCTCAATTATAGATAACATAGAATTATAAGCAATAAAAGAAAACTTATATAACACCGAATGAAATACAATCTTAGATAGACTTCAGTCATAAATATATTTTGAAAACAATTTTTACGAATATTTGTCAAAATTGCAAATCAAAGATCAAAACCAGAAAACAAGGTTTCAAACAGAACTCTAAACACTTTCAAAATTTAGAACTATCATGATACTTCATTTTTATTTGAAGTTTATAAAATTATCATACTTTTCTCAAACATCAACAAATGAATAAGTTCCAAGGTAAGGATCAAATTATTGTAAATAAAATAAATCTATTATTTGTATGTAATTTCCTCGGGATGTCTATAGGGGGGAGGAATGGCTTTTTTTCAATCAAATTGTATTTATTTTCTATTTTGTTGCCTCTCTTTGGGGTTCAGTTCTGACTAAAGTGATAGAAGTTGTCTAAAAATCTCTGAATTTTTCGTTACAAATAAAAAACTTTAGAATCTAAAAGTGAAACATAAAAAACGTTTAAAACAAAACTATATACAACTTTGAAAGATTCAAAGCATTAAATTGTTTGCTTCAAATGTTTATAAATGATATGGAATATAGAAATGAATAAAAAAATATAGAATAATAATCATGGTCACCTATTGTATTAACAATCAACTATTTATTAGAGGATTAAGAATTGAATGGAAAAATAGGATATCAATCAAAGTGTGTATCAAACAATTAAAAATATATCAATGGATTGTGAGTTCAACTATTGCTACGAATTTAAAGGCAGAAAATGTGACAAAACTATTGTCGAGAACGAGGAGAGGGAGACCTCGACTTTCAATTCCTCTCATACTCTGTATTTTCGTTTACCGAAAGATTTTCCTAAAACCAATTACTTTTAGGTTTCGTGAAGAGGACGGATGTTAGCGGAAGTCTTAGAGGGGACACACAGTTAGGGGACAAACACTAGAAAATAATATGAATAAGAAGTTTTTCTTTAGTTGAAAATGTCCTTGGACGTAGCCAACCAACCATTTCCTTCTTTGTGGTGCTCCCATTACAGGACTAAACTGTCCTCAAATCTGTCCTCTTTTCCGGTCATCAAGTTTTTAAGAGGAATGCAATTCATAATTCTTTTGAAGACAACTTTTTAAAGGATTCCGATTTCAAATCAATGATAACTAATTTAAATATTTTTCAAAAAAAGTTTCAAAAATCTCTTAAAATTGAGTTCAAAACTTTGAAAATCCATTAAAACTAAGATTTTCACTGAAAACTTGTTTAACCATTGATTTTGTTTGAAATACATTTTCAATTGACGTCCGTTTCAAAACTCTCAAAACAATTCATTTAAGGCTAATATTAAAAAATAATAATTTGTAATAAACTGTAATATTTGGCAAAACAAGCGGTGAATAATAACTGAACTGACCTTAATTAACACCTCAGACGTCGTTTTCCATTAATCTTATTCTCAAAGTTTCTCTATTTTTCACTAAAAACTATTTTTCAAACAAATTATTTATTCATTAAAAACTAAATTTAGACCAAAAAACCTCAGTTTTCAAGTTTTTAAAAAAAATAATTCGATCCTAAAAACGATTCATTGAAACAAATAAAAGATTAAAAATATTTTATTTTAGGCAAAGAAATGATGAGATTTTGTAAAAATGAAAGTATAAACCCTTAAACAGATTTAAATGACAAGATTTCAGTTAAAATTGATTTTCAAATTAATAGAAAAAATGTTAAAAAATAAAGAGATGGCATCAAAACGCGTTACTTTCAATGTATGTTTGCTTCGATGCTTTGTCTGATATGCCGTCTCTGCACTGCTGTCACACCACTTATTCTGGGGGTCTCCGAGTCAGGTATCATATCACAAATGACACGAATATTCAGTTCCAATTCAAGGATAGGCAGACATATAGCAAACTAAAGTCAATTTATTTGTAAATCTTTTTAAAAAGATTTGGAAAATTCTGACAAAGGTCATTTTCAGAATCATTCGACGGAAAACAAAATCAAAAAAAAATTTTCAAAAAAAATTTAATAGTTATCAGTTTAGTGAAGACATACCTTGCATATTTATTGAATGTTTGAAAATAGTAATTAGTAAAACCTATAAATTTAAAACCTAGACTTTAGAAAGACAACCTGGTAATCCCTGTTTCCAAATTCTTGTCAATGAAATCTTAGACACGGGTTTTGTTCAGCAAATATGAGTCCAAACTTTCAAATATATCTTAAATCTAGTTTCAAATGAAAATTCCAAATAAATGAGAGGTCCTTATTCTTGATAATATATTGTTGGCCTTCAGGACTTTAAACCTGGTCTTCTTATTAATGGGTAATGAAATTCTTTGATTATCAGATTTGAATTCTAAATTAGTAGTAACGCATAAAATATCTTTTTAATAAAAATCTACATGCTGATTAATTAGTCAAATGTGTTTTACTAATTGAAAGATAAATTTAAATCTTTTTGAACACTCTTTGCTAGTTATTAAAGTGCTATTTATTTTTAATCGAACATGCTCATTTTGAAATTGAAAGTTTAAATGATTTCTTTTGATAAATTCGTGATTTTTCTTAAAACTTTGAAATTTTTCAAATAAAACAATAAAAAATTAGAATTTGAAGGAATATTTTAAAAAAAATGCTCTTGGACAAAATAAGAATAAGTTTTACCAATTAATGTGAAGACTAATAAAATTAAATTAACTTTTGTCTAATAAAATAAAGTAATCTTTTTAGTAGTTTTTGAATTTTCATTCTTAAATATTATTTACCAAGTTCATCTAAAAATTATGTCCATTTAATAATCATTTATATAGTAAATATTCAACTAGTTCTATACTTTGAATCATGGTCAATTTTCTATACTACAAAATCTATTAAATTATGTTTTTTAAAGGTTCTAAAGTTTAGAGTCAAACAAATGAATTTAATAATAATTTGAAATAATTTCTAATTTTTAGCATTATTTATGGGTATAAATATTAACTTGTTAATACTTTCAAGCTCACATTTTGAATATTGCCATAAATTTTAAGATGTATTTTCCAGAATAAGAATTTATGAAAATAATTAGTAATGGTTGAGTTCAGACGGATTTTTCTAATGAATGGATACAATGAAAAAATTCTAAGAAATAATTTACAGTTTTTTTTCCTTTAATATATGATATGATATATACTTTCTTTGAAATTTTTTCAGACATAGAGATAGACATTGTTTTCGATTAATCAGTAGATTAGAGATAATTTTAAATTCAGTCCATTCAGTAATTACAAGACGTGACCAGAAATTTAAGGCACAGAAAAAAATAAAAAATGAAGAAATATAGAGGTGTTTGTAATTAAATATGAGATGGGATAGTGAGTGAGTGAGTGAGTGAGAGAGAGAGAGAGAGAG
>JAQIXI010001453.1:0-13640 GCA_034700165.1 Galumnidae sp. Gr-Ori-00277 | reverse complement strand
TCTCTCTCTCTCTCTCTCTCTCTCTCTCCCTCTCTCTCTCTCTCTCTCTCTCCCTTTTTTTGGCTGATTATTCGCAAAATATGTTAAAAATTATATTTTTAGTGTAAAAAAGTTATAAAAGTTGTGATAAAATTTTTATTTAAATGTTTATTATTAACTCATTTTAGTCTAACGAAAACCCATCGGAACTGCAGTTCTAATTATTCTGACTTTAATTAAGGGACAGAATTCCATTAAAATAGTTTAGATTTCAAATCATACTTTATTTGTGAATCAATCATTAAATTTCAGAGGGAATTGAATTCACAAAGAATTATCATTAAAACAATTGTTATGTACCACTCATTACTCTTCTCTGAATACTTGAAATACTTGAAAACTTTGTTCAAAATATCTTCAATAATACTTTGAGCAAAGTTTTGTATTAAAATTGATCCATTACAATTTAGTGGTCATATCTTATTAAAATAATAGATATATTAAACAAATAATGTATACATTTTTGTGATTAATATATTAAATGCATTTATCCTTTATATAAAAAATTCATTTCATTTAATGATTGCATATAATGTTATGGTATTTCTGTTGTTAAGAAAATGATGGTTTGGAAATGCTGTTCATCTCTTTTAATCAAATTGAATGCCAACAAAGAGTTATCGAATTTACTTATAATTTAATGAATTTTTAATGCAAAAACTCCTCTAATTCTCGGAACAAATTTTATAAATTCAATTAAAATTCAAAAATGAGGAAAATGTGAGCCTTTTATAAATATCTGATGTTTTACTCAATTCTTTGTTATTATTTTGTATATCATTTAATAATTTATTTCTGAGTTTTTAGAACTTAAATATAATATTTTGAACTTTAGTTTGAATGGCATTAGAGATGAGCTTTTAAATAAATTACTTTAACTTGGTTGAATTTACAAGTTGTGCTAGTTGCAACTTGCAAGCTTTAAATGTAATTCCGTGAACTTCAAATTAAACTAAAATTTTTAAAATATTTTTTTTGTAATAAATTATAAATTAAATAAAGTAATGAGAATTTGCTTACGATCTAGTTCACTCAGTTGCAGAGGATTGATATCTATGGAGGGCTCAAATTGCCTGTTGTCTCGACACACTGTGTGTCACACACATGACTCTTACCGTATCGTATGAGAGACATTAACGAAAATAATTGATTGAATTAAGTAATGCAATGAAAATCCAATTTTAGTATAATTTTAATTAAATATCGGATTAAATGACAAATAATTAAATATTTAATTAAATAGCATTTCTTAACTTCTTTATTAAATTTCGATAATTTTCACCATGATTGTTTCCTTAATTTGTTTATGAAATCTTAAAAATTTCTTCTAATTTTAAACAGCAAAAACAAGAATAACCAAGTTTATGTAGGGATTTATCCATCTGTTAATACATTTTTCACTAGATTCAAATATGATAAAAGTCGAGTAATTTATTGACCTAAGTAAATTTTGATTATGGTGATTTACCTTATCTTATGTCCTTTGAAAACCCCAATTATTTTGTCGAATAAAGAGATAAATCACTGATATATGGATTGTATTCCACATAAGTTTAATATAACTCTGTTTTATAAGAGATATAAAATGGTATAAAATGTTATCGATTAAATTCGTTTGCCTTTTGTCTAATACTTGTGTCGGTTCTAATACTCGAGTATTTGATTCTAAACAAAATCTAATTATAAATTTATGAGCGCTTCTAAAAAGGATTAATTTGAAAAACTCGTTGTTTAGAATAATTGAATTTAGAGTTAATCAGAACATAAACTTTCCATAATTTGAAAAAATTAATGCTTTCGTTGAGAACTAATTTCGAATAATTTCAAGATTTTCACTCATTTTTATTTTGATTGCATTCATCCCTCAATTCTTATAATTTATAAAAGATTTTGTGTTTATTATTCTCTTTTATTCCTGTCTTTCAATACAAACCAAACTATAAATCATTACAACAATTGTGTGAAATAAATTGAAATACATGTATAAATTTATTTGTAAATAAGCATGGTAATTTCTTTAAAAACTATCAAATAAAATATCACTCATTGAAATGTTACCAATAATTTATATAATTTAATTGAAATGAGAAAATTAATAACAAATTACAATAAATTTATCTTGATCATATCATCTCAAGATAATGAAAATATTGTGCAATAGAATTCAGATTTATTATTAGATTGTGCAAGACTCTTTTGTGCGATATGTCTCCTTTTTTTTGCAAATAAAGTGAAATAAAACTTCCGCTAAAAAGAAATGATAAATTGGTTGCAGTCTATAACTTATAGATAAGTCTGGAAACCGATATCGAGGTCTCAAGGAATGAGTCTTTTCATTGATTTTTCATTCAATAGAATACTTTCACTGAAATTACTTTTATTTCGGAGTAATTTTATCCTAAATTAATGTTTTATTTATATTACGCTCTTTTGGTTCAGACTCGTTGTCGAGACTCACTTTTTATCTCTTTTGAGATAAACTTAAATTTTGTGTCTTTTCTATTCTTATTACAAATCAATACCACTTTTTGAAGTAAACGAAACTTAAATTAAACTTATTTTCACAATAAGTGCAAAGTTTAAATAATTTTTGTTTATTCTAGGTTATTTATTTACTAGATTAATCCACACAAACCTATATTTTATAAAAAAAAATTAAAGTTTTGTAATTTACAGAACCTTTTAGTTATAAACTTTAAATCATTTTCGGAATTAAAACTTTATTTGGCCATGGTCAACCAAAATAGTTAAATAATTCAAATTGAATCCATATTTAGACTGAGTTTACACCAGTTTTTGATAATAAATGTATTAATTTTAAGTCATTAAAAATTTAAGTGACATTAAAATGAAAATCACAACTCTTTCGTTGAATTCATTAATTTTCTATAAATTATTAAAACATAAAATTTGAATAATTAATACTTTTTGTCAAATTAATGAAAACAAAGAAAAGCTATGGTTTTACCAAAATTAGTAAATTCCGTAATAAACTCAATAATAAAGTCCTTTCGAAGAGTGAAATTCTAATGACAAGAATCTAGTTTATTGAGAAGGTCAAGAAAATAACCAAGTGCAAAACAATAAAACTAAATTAAGGTTTTTATTGCGACAATCATGTATTCAATCATTTATTATATGCAAAAACAGTTAAATTATTTGATTTTTAGCACATTTTTCACACAAAATAAAACCTCTAAAAAGTATCGCTTCAATGATTCCATTAATAAAGAGAACAAAAGTTCTGTTCATTCAAACGATTTAATCAATTATTTATGGAAACGACTCTTATTTGACATTATTTAAGTTAACAAATGGTAATCGTGTCTTATCGACTCAACTCCGCGAAAGACTAACTTTTTTTGTTACTTTTCTCTTAATCTCTTTAATTATTGGACCTAAAATGAACTTCATTTGTGAGAAACGGATTTATATCTCGACTATATTTCCGTTATTTTCGTTGCCATACAATAAATGTTTATTCTGTGCGAATATTCAATGATTGAATACAAAACTAATTGAATATTTGATGATATTATCAGTGGAACCGATCAGTGAAAAGATTCAACGATTGATGGCTTTTGAATCGTTATTTTCAGTCTTTCAATAGTTTTGGAGAAAAATATATAAAAATTTAAATGAAAATCATTTTATTGAATCGAAAAGTGTTGGGAAAGAGATTTAATATTTAAAAATAGACCTATAATTCAATTTAATGTTAGACTAAAATATCAGACATTTCAGCCCTAACAAACTTCTAATAATAAATTTACTAGAATAAAGTATCTAGACAAATCTGAAAAATCATTGATGTCTTGGAAAATAAATTTAAAATTATATCGTTTGAGAAACAGATTTATTGCCAACTCTTATATGGATTATGTTTTCGCCGATTCCGAACCGAAAAAGAAATTTTTGCGAAAATCATTTGAAACGTCGAATAAAATCAAAATTTGGAAAAAATGAATAAAATATAACTTCTTTTATATTCCGATTAAATTCAATGAACCGAAACTATAATATAATCCATTTATTCAAAGAAATAAGAATTTCATAGACTTAATGTTAGACAATAAACTTAGTCAAAGAGCCAGCTCTTCATTGTTCAGAATTTCGAAAATAAAATTCTTGTGGCAAATCTCACACTCTTTAAATCGCTTTAAATTAAGTAAGTTTGACATTTCTCTATTAGAATTGATTATTTGTCCTTGCACACGTGCACACATCTGTCTCTCTATATATAACATAATATGTTTTCTAAATAAGAAATTATTAATCAATAAATGTCTTAAAATAAACGCTGAAATAAATGATAATTTAATTTATTTCTGTGAATCTCTCAGTTCAGGTATTCTAAATAAATGGCTTTTTAGGAATGAGAGCGGGATATGGGATATGGGAATGGGATCGATAGTAATATCATTAGATAAGTCGGTGGCCCTTAAATTCTGAATCAATTTATTCATTTTTATAGATATCTATTTGAGAAGTATATAATAAATTGATATTCAGTAATGTTTTATAAACTGAATGTCAGCAAAGATTTTCATTTTAGTCTATCAAATAAATAATGAAATGAAACCCATTTATTGTCCGAATTATTAGAGGCTTATGTTTTATGCAGAGCTCTACAAATATGGACTTAAATTGAAGTCCGTTCCGCATAAAAACAAGGTTTTCGTTTTAAAGGATTAAATTACTCACAAAAAATACGGATATATTTCCTCTAAAAATAAGAATAAAATGAATTTTTAGGTCAAATGACCCAAAATTTATTTCATAATTTTTCATAATTTATTTCATAAAAATAATATCTTATAAAACACCCGACATATGACTAATAATAATTCAAAAACTTATTAATTCTGGTAAAAGCGATAAAACAAATTTAATAAATCGGTTGACATTAAATAACATTACTTTCATTGAAATTTTCGGAATATTTGTGTTAAGAGTTTTTTTCTTTTTTTCGGTCAAACGCTTTATTTGCAAACTTAACGATTATATCGATTTACTTTTAAGGCAAAATAGGAACAAATATCGCAAAGACATGTTTTTTACGATTATTCTGTATTCGTGTAACTGAGCTAATAGTTGGTCAGTCCTCTCCTAATATCAGTTTTGCTGAATATTATGAAGACGTCAATAATTATTGACTTTCAGTTATTCCTTTTCTGTTTGACATCAGAAGAAAGTCAACAAAAAAAGAAAACTTGAATATCAAAGTTTGGTTTTCAAATTTCTGTAGTGAAGTGTAGCGAACAGAAGGGCTTAATTTCAATAAAAAAGTAATATTCGGATATTATTTCCAATTCAATGCAATCGATTTCCTGAGTCTATGAATAATGTGTTTGTTTTTCGTTTGAATGCATTCATAGAATTTTAAAAAAGTTTTATATAATGCAATGAATTTCAAGTGATTTGAGTCGATATCACAACTGAATCGTAAAATAAGATAAAGTGTTGAAATGAGTGAACCCTCTCTCAGCTTTGAAGAGGTCGGACTTATAGTGGTTTTCACATATTTGTCGCATAAATACTTTTCGAAGCAATAATTTCTGACCTCAACTCTTATATTAAGAATCTATACTCTTATAAGTGTTGTGGGAATTAATATGGGATAACATAAACTGTTTTTCAGTTGACTCAAGAAATTGTGAATTTCAGAGTCCTTTTATTCTTATTATTTGGTTTGACTTTTGTTCAACAAATAAGTCTTAATTAAGTTTTTTTTTCTCATAAGATTAGAAGAAAGGCTGAATTAACACCAAAAAGGAATAAATGACACAATCATTGTATCGGAGTATTAGTAAAACAGTGAGGGAATGACTTACAGTATCGGTGTTCTGACGTTGAGCTCTATTTGTTCCGCTATTTGTGTTGCGCTTCTGTTTTGTCTTCAAATTACTTTCAGTTCCGACAAATTTTCCGAATTCAACTGAAAATTGATTTTTTTCTCAATTAATAGAAAAAAAAACTTTTGATAGAAAACAAGGAAAAGCAAAATCGTTGCTCACCCGTCACAGGAAGTGCAGTAACTGTTCCACATTTTTTGCTCTTGAACTTGACCTGTTCCGATACTGAAACTGAAAGCATAGCTCTCTTTCTAATTCCTTATCAATAGAAGTAATTCTTTGCAATTCTTCAAAAGTAAAAGAAAATCGAAATTCGAGTTAATACAGACTTAGTATTAGACGAAACTGTTGTGACTGTTCTCTGACATAAGCGCAGAATATTCTGTTCGATCAAAACTAACGCCGACTCTGTAATCGAGCCCTGGAATTATGCTCTGATCCCAACCAATAACTGAAAACATTTTTTTTCATTTTGTTTTAAATCCATTTATTTGAAAAAAATATTAAATTTTAATTCAAATAATCGTTTTTTAAATATTTATGGAATTTAAGTAAAATGACTTAAAACTCAAAGAATTTAGAAATAGAGTGGAGCCAAATAGACACCCGCCTGACCCCAACCACAATGACTGATCCACCACTTGTTATCATCAAAGATAACTTCAGCGGCGTGTGAGTGGATTGTCCCGACCTCATCGTTCACTGAAAACTTAGTGGGATCTTTACTTCGAAAAACTGCAGTTTTGCGGTAATCATTTCGAGGGCCAGTGAACAGATACCACCAATCGTTTACTTGAATAACAAATGGTGATTCTGTGGGTCCGCCCCACGTCCCCACTGAAGGATCGGTATAAGCAATATGTTTATCACTCCAATGAATGAGATCCGGACTCATTCGATACGCAATAACGTGATGTCCACCCGTTTTCTGTTCAGTAGAGCAGTAAAATAAATGCCATAAACCTTTTATTTGAACAACCATTGGATCGCGAGCGTCAAAACCATCTCTAAAAAGGGGTCCACTTGAAAGTCGAGTCCAGTTATACAAATCTTGAGAAGTGGCTAAACTAATGGCATAATTTGAGTGATCACTTCCTCCCCCGTTATAAAACATATAATAAGTTTCATTTATTTCAATGACATGTGGGGCCCATAAATGAGTTTCGCCGAAATACTTGAAGTCCACTTCCAAAGCAAAGGGCTGTTTAATCCACGGACCGGAAAGTTTGGGTGCTTTTGCATGAGCAAACACTACCTCATGCTCGGGATCTGCCGGTTCCGTATGAGTTATGCCGAACAAATGCCAAAAACCACTTTTGTCTTTAATAAATGTGTGGTCATTGATATACCACTTTTTACTCTCGAGTTCTCCAACACTCGGATCATATATATAAGTAAAGTCACCCGACTTAACGTCCGCTAACGAAAGGTCAGACCAAAAGACCAAACTTATTAAAACAGAAGTCAATATCGAGAGTTTCATTTTAACGGATATTTTATAGCATAGAATCGAAAGAATATATCAATTGATTTATATATCACTTGTTTAGTGACAAACATCTGCTATAATTCCCAGTATTTGTTGTCTGCGAACCCATTGTTGTGGAAAAACTCCTGGATATTCATTTAAATGTAATTTAATTTGAATGTCAGCTAATGTAAGGGTTCTATAATGTCATAAGTTTCAAAGAGTTAGGCGCAGAAACAGAGCTAGTACATTTGAAGTTAAGCATTTGATTTGTTGATACAGTGTATAAAGTAATCATATAATAAAAATGATCGCTTGTGTTAACTAAACTTTTATTAATAAATCTTTAGAGAAAGCAATGTTTTGTTAACATTTAAATAATCAGTGAAAATGTCTGCATCTAAACAAAAAAACCTAGGTTAGATTTAGTGAACAATGCTTTCATTCTTGTTCTTAAGAAATTTAACAAAAATTAAAAGAACAATCGCATCAATAAATTTATTATTTCTAAGAAATGTCGGACTTTTCTGCCATTAAAAACATTTGAATTAAGATATTAGTTCTCTAATGAGACTAAAAAATCGTTTAAGAATTGGTATTTTGTGGAACTCATTGCAGTGACTGTAAAATATTTCTATATGAAAAGTCTGAACAATCAAGACTCTTGATTCAAGAGCATTTAGATTTGTCAATTTAATGTTATTTTAAATGATATTAATCAAGAAATTGTAAAGGGTTAAATAAATTTATTAAAACAACAAAAATCAACAATTTTTTCAATAAATGTAATCATATTCTAATTATTTTAAATAAAATGTAATGTCAGTTGAGTTAACTAATCGATTGGGTTAACCAATTTCTTGTCACCAAGGTACTTTACTCAACCGATAGATGACTTTAATTTGTTTTCGAGTTTTAATTGTTTTATTAGATTTACATTTACTTCGAATATAATCTGATTTTCGGTTCACTTAAAAAATATCAGATTTTGGTTATATTAAAAAACAATTGAAATAAATTTAATTTATTGTTTCCTTAACTATTTTATTAGTATCAAGGTAATTATCAATAAATGAAAAACAACCCTCACTACTTTAAAACAGATATTTATGAATAGTTCAAAAAATAATTATTAATAATAAAAATACTTTAATTTATTTTTAGTTAATTTTGAGAAAAATTCATAAAAAGCGCCAAAAATTAAATGTAAACAAAAGATAAAAACAGTGTTTAAAAGGCCTTCAATTTTGATTAAATTAGAGTCGAAAGCAATTATGTTCACCAAATCGTTCAGTAAATTCAATGGTCGTATTCTGGCCTTAGGAGTAGCCATCACTTCCAGTGCCGCCACTTTGGCTGCAGTCAAAGCAAAGACCGCAAACAAAGACGAAACCATTCCTGATATCAACTCAGAAGCGACTGAAACTAAATTCCAATCATTTGATAATAAACTGGATTTGAGTCAAAACAAATCTGTAATCAAATCATGTATAACTCAATTGAGTCAATGGCGACATATTAATGGCATTCCCGGTGTTGTTGTCGGCGTTAGTCTTAAGGGACAAAATGTTTGGTTATATTCTGAAGGCTATTCAGATGTGGAGAATGGCGTCAAATGTAGTGACAAAACAGTTATGAGAATCGCTTCCATCAGTAAATCGATGACCGCTTTATTGTTGGCCAAAATGATTGAACAGAAGATTATTGATTTGGATAAACCCATCGCACAATACTTGACTAAAGATCAGTTCCCCGACAAGTTTTGGGAGGGGACTAAAGTGGACATCACTTTAAGGCAATTGGCCTCACATTTGGGTGGAATCAGACATTACAAGAAAGAGAAAAACGAAGAAAAAGACAAAACAAAAGAATCGCAAACCGGTGGCTATCAATTGGGAGAATTTTCTTTACCGGAATATTACCTGAAAGAGACATTTTCTTCTGCCATCGAATCACTAAAACTGTTTAAAGACGACCCTTTGGTGGCAAAACCGGGCACTCAATACAAATACACGACATTTGGCTTTACTTTGATCTCTGCTGTCATCGAAAGTCAACTAAAGAATGAAAAGTTTGACAAATATTTTATTAAATTCTTGAGAGAAGAACTCGGATTAGAGAACACATATTTAGACCAAAACGACCCGATTATACCGAATCGGTCACATTATTATTTAAAGAATGGACGCAACGGTAAACTTATGAACGCTCCGTATGTGGACAACAGCTATAAGTGGAGCGGAGGCGGACTTCTCTCTAATGTTTACGACTTATTAAAGTTCGGTAATATAATGCTCTATAGTTTTAAAGGAGGCGCTAACGGAAAGCCCGGTTTCATCAAAAAGGAAACCATTGACCAAATGTGGACTCCTGTGAGTTATGTGACAGACATCAGACCATTTATTACTTTAATTTCGTTCACTAATGAAAAATAGGCACAGAATACAAAAGTTGGCCAAAAATATGGAGGCTATGGTCTGCTTAACCACTAATTTCCATAATTAATATCTGTATTAACATTAGGCATCGGATGGCATATAATAAAAGATGAATCAGCAAAATATGCCTTTTGTTCAGAGCCACCACTACCTCATCTTATTAGACACTCTGGGGCTGCTATGGGTGCCTCATCCTGTCTAATGATTGAACCCAATAACGAAGTGATTGTAGCAATAATTGCTAACTTAAGTAATGTTAGCGCAACTCTAATGGCACTCCATATCATGAAGACTGTGGTTCAACACTTGGAAAATATTCAAAATTAATGATAAATTCTATGAAAATATTTTAAGTGATTCTTATTTATTAATTTGTATACAATTAATGGTCTGATGTCTCAACAATTTTAAATGAATTTAATTTAATTTTGAAATTTCTTTAGTCTTCCAACACTAGACTTGATTGGGATAATCGATGGGGTGGTTATGGTATACCTCATTATTTTAATTATTGATTCCACACTTTATGGCACTCTATTGAGATTTCTTGAGTAAAAAGTCTCCCCTTATATATACGAATATAAAATTTACTTTTTTTCTAATTCTATGTTTACTTTTTGTTAAAAACATTTTGTAAATCAAAACTAATATTTTAGTCTAAAGTATTACTGTCTTAATGTTATCCTCAAAGAGTGCCTTAATTTGTGAAAATGAAGTAATGTTTGACATTTATTTTAGGTATGGGTTGGGGTGTAATCCGTGATATTGAGTCAAAGTATGCCTTTTGTTCTGAGCCATTATCTCCGAGTATATTTTCCCACACCGGCGGTGCTGTCGGCGCCTCTTCTGTGATATTAATTGAACCGAATAACGAACTGATTGTTACCATAATAACAAACCTCCAAAATGTGGACGGAGTTTATGCCATGGCTTTAGATATCGCTCAACACTTTACCCAAAATTACAAATTTAGTGAACGTTTGCCCAAAACTACCGACAATTAAATAAATTCATTTATATTTATCTAAATTTCATTCAAAACATATTTTTGTGGAAATATTTTTATTTATTAATAAAATATTTGAAAAATAAAATATATTTTAAAACTAAAAAGTGATTAATAAAAGATTTTATATGAAATTTGAGTGCTTTATATGATATGAAATGATGTGTTCTTCCGATACTTAAAAAGTTGTTTTATCTCTAAAATGAAGTTTTGAGCAAAACTTTTAACAAAAGTTTCAAAGAATAAAATCCGCGTTTAATTCAAACGTTAGGCACGTATTTGACGGTCAGTCACATAACACGTGTATAATATGAGACCCCCTCTCCTTCATTGTGTTATAATACGAGTGCGCAAACCATACAAACAGAGCGACCCTTCGATCCATTATTACTGTTTGTGCCGTCATTTTAGCCAAAAGTGGGACTAAAAATATTTTGATGTAAAAACAAAATTTATTGAAAATATTACGAAATTAATATAATTTTGATTGAATTCTATTAAAATAAGTGATAAAAATTAATTCGGAGTTCACACCAAACGTGAGTTCACTCATTACTAATCAATAGATTTAATATAAATTGAGACAAAAAAAGTCAAATCCCTTATAAGTGGCAAAAGAGAAGTAAATAGTGTTCCCCCAAAAGTCCCCCAAAACTGCATTTCTATTCACTTCTATTATGACTTCTCATAGGATTTCATTGAATGTGTTCTCACTTTTATAAAACTTTTTAAATAACTTTTTTTTTACTTAATTTTAATTAAATTTAGGAATTATTTGACATTTATTTATAAATTAATGTCAAATCAATTGTGAGTTAATTTATTTAATAAAAATGTATTTCCAATTGGATTCAGTGAATGGTATGGACTCGAATAGTGAACAAAACTTTGATTTAAGCGAATATCGGGTGATGTCTATCGAAGACAACCATAAGATGGCGATTATGAATCTTATGAATGGCATTCTTCCGGAACCGCTTCTCGAAGAGTTAAGTGACACAAAGACTGTGGTCTATAAGTTGGGACAATTAATTGAATTGTTTGACGAGTCGTTCATAACGAGTGGTATCGACCAAAAGGACAAACTAAAAATGCCGGCCTTTGACTCTCTCGATGACAATCTTGTCCTCAATCTTAGTATTCATATCAGGAATTGGTTGATCTCTTACTATAACGCGGATTCACTTATCGGTAATAATTTGTTTTGAAATTGTGTCCATTCATTCATTTAACCGATATTTTCAATTATTAGAGTCACTCAAACTCGAAGACGGAGTCGTAGAGGAGATATCAATGGCTGCTCTTCTTATTCTCAATACTTTCCATCAGTTGAAAGAGTCTTTACCTCAAGTAAAGGAAGAGTTGGAAAGAAATTGGATTTTCTTATCGGAATTTGACGATCAGTTGGAGTCGATGTGGAAAACAGATAAAGCATTTAATCTCTTACAGACAGAACTCGAATGCGAACGAATCCAACGGTTGGCTGACAAACAAAAGTTATCGAAATTAGAAAAAGAAGTCAATAGTTATAAGAGAAAAGTGAAACAATCAAAAGAAATGCTCGAAAAACTTAAAAAATATGCCTCAAAACCGGCGCCGAAGAGCAAGAAAAGGGGTGGCGGTGTCTATACTCCGACTGCCACTCGAGGGCGCGCCAAAAGAGGCGGCGGAAGATCTGGTCGTTATTCATACGAACCTCCCGATGACGATGACGTCGCTCCTGATGTTCCGCCCCCTCCCGGAACACCTGTTTTGTTGTCTTCTTCAGGAACGGGTTCTTCGTGTCGTTATTGTGGGAAATGGTTTAACGATTCAGCAAAAATGAATAAACACCTTATGATTCACGCGGGAAGTAAACCATTTGCTTGCGATTGGCCCGGATGTGGCCGTCCCTTCGATTCCAATTATAAGCTTCAACGGCACCGGAGATGTCATACGGGAGAGCGACCCTTCGCCTGTGACACCTGTCAAAAGAGATTCACCCGCTCTGACAAACTGAGAGAACACCAAAAACTACATCTCAGAGAAAGTGCTCGAAAAGAGACCGAAATGTCGCAACAAATTCATGAAAATAATGAACAGTCTTTAGGAGATCCGATGGCAGCAGATGTCGACGAAAATGGAGGCACCGCTGAGGAAGTCTCGTAAATGGAAGCGGAAACGACAGTTAAATAAAATTTTCAATAATTTCTTTAAATTTCTTTATATTATTTTATTTTTCAATTAATATTTAAATTTCTGTTTATTTTTTAATTCTTTTATATAAAGAGTTTAAATGCAATGAAATTCATTTGATTTCTCGATTTGAGATATGATTTAATTAAATTAAAATGAATTAAAACCTATTTTAAAATCAAATGTCTTTTAATTTTATTTTAAAAATCAGTTTTGTTTGAATTAGAATTTTAATTCTCAAATACGGTTAGCATTAGCAAGTTCATTTAGAAATTATACCGCTTTGGCATCAGTCAAATTCGGTTTGTAATATACAATGTATAAAATGTATAAAAGTACAAGGGAAGTTTAATTTAACTAGAATGTTTTTATAACAAATTTCAAATGCATATAATTTAAGAGTTTATATTATGTGACTAAATATTTCATCTCTTTGATTATATCATGATTAATTCTCTTTTATAAAGTAAAATTCTGCCCTAGAACACTAATTTGGTTAATTGATTTTCCGGTTTCGGTTCGATGAGGTTTTTAAAACTAATTTCGGTTTTTTAAAAATGTTATATAATTAAGTAAATTAAGTGAAAAAGTACTGAATATCGATAATTGAGTTTATTATTAGTAAATTAGAGCACATTTTTATTTATTTTAAAACTACT
>JAQIXI010001452.1:0-13642 GCA_034700165.1 Galumnidae sp. Gr-Ori-00277 | reverse complement strand
TTTTCAAAGTAATTGTTTACTCATTTCATATAATTTTATACTTTAAACAAAAATTACACAAAAATGAATGACTTCACGACTCTTTACAATCAATTGGTGGCTAACATTCAGAAGATATCAACTAATGGTAAGAATTAACTCAAGTTATGATTAAATAAATTATTTGTTTTATAATTTATTGAGAATCTGTTGTTTCTATACTTTTTCACTGAAAACAGTTTATATTACAAAAGTTTGTGTTAAAAAACAAATTGTTTTTAATCATTCATCTACAGGTGCAAGGTAATTTTAGATCTATTTTTATCTAATTTAAAGGAATTTTGTTTTTGTTATAAATTATAATATTTAATATTTTTAATTATAATTATTTGATAGACTTTTATATGAATTTCAATATATTTGACTAAAAATATTGATTAAAATTATAGTTATTTTAAAAAATAATTTTTACTTAAAATTTGGGAAATTTTTTAAACATAACTTCTATTGAAAACAGGTTTTTGATTCATTCAAACTTTGAATTTTAAACCATAGATTAGTTTAAATTATCTTTATTTAAATTACCCAGACTACTCTATCTTTACACCAGTGATGACCAGTGATCCCGAGTTCGAGCATTTATTAAAGGGAAACCTTCAAAAAGTGACAAATTTTGTCAAAATTTTATGGGAAAAAATGCAATTTTTAATTATAAAAAATTTGGGAATTTTTGCCATTATCTTGATCAAAATTCTCATATTAATTATATATATTTTATTTCAATATTTATGCAAACATAAAATTGATATTCATAAACATTTATTTAAGCAAGGACAAGAGTCTTTTACATACAAGACATAGTGTGCACAGCCTTACAAAATACACTACAAAAATATCAATAAATAGTTACAGTTTTACATTAAATTTATATCAAAACATTAGAAAAGTGTTTCACAACATAAAAAGAATGAATACATAATTTAGCTAGATAGCCATAAATAGAAAACTAGGTTATGTTTATTTCAATTCCAAGTAACATGATGATTTTCTTGATAAAACAATCAAATGAAATAAAGGATTTCCCTTGCTAAAATACTTTTCACTTGTAATTGTGAAACCTTTTTAAAAATAATGATCATGGCAAGTCCTTGAAAAAGTGGTCCCACTATTGAATATATTTAAAAATGAATTTTCATTGAATTTAAAATTTATAATTTGTTTTGATTTGTGTTTAGTTAAGTGCTTTCTTGCAAAAAAACTACCAAAGCATTTACCTTGATCAAACATTCAATATTAAAAAGTACTGATTTTCTTCAAACAAAAATTATAACCAAAAGTTTAAATTTTTTATTCATTAATCAAATATTTGTTGAATTTTATAATTTAAGAATAGATTTAAATGGAAAACAATTTTAGATATTCTTTGTGTGGAAAACACTCATTTCGGTGACACCTCTGACAGCACAGCCGTTCCCGTATGGTGTTTGTAAAGGCCATACCCTATGACCAAAACTATGCCTAAATATCCCAATCCCTCGAAAATAGTGGCCATAGTATTGGACTTTCGTTGACGATCACTGTCTTGACTGTCATCACTCTCATCACTTTCATCGCTGTCATCCCTCCGACCACTGACCCCTCTTTCAGAATATCTCATCTTAACTATAATTATTCTGTTCTTTGATTACACTTTGAAATTGAGTTTTAGTCAAAATTGAATTCGGATTTGAAAAATAGTTAACGAATTAGTTATCGCGTGATTTTCATAACTAATATTATTAATTAAATATTTTTCCAATATTTTAGCTAAACTTCTAATTTATAATCTAAACTGAGCAAGAGTATCCCATCTGTTGATTTTTCTTTTTTAATTAGAATTAAATTTAATTTATTTTAATTAAAATGAAATTAAACTCAAATTAATATACTTTTAGTAAATACTTTACAAAAAGTGGTCAATAAGTTGGGAACCTCTGAAGATAATAGTCATCTTCGGTCACATCTGTAAGTAAATAATAAAAACATTTCAATATTTTTATGAAAAATTTTATATAAAATTAGAAAATCATTGGAATCAGAGACCAACCAATTGGCCAAACAGTCGAGTAAAGACATCCAACAATTGTCAAGACTTCCGCATTTATTAGAAACCAATCAATCGGTAAATTAATTGACCAAATATTTAAATTATTATTATTATTATTATTAATATCCAGGTCGATAGGCGACTCTTATGTCAAAAAGTGAGGAATGACTTCTTCGAAATCCTTAACAAATTCCAAGAAATACAAATAAATGCCTCCAAAAAAGTCAAAGAAAACCGAATTCCAGTCATTAACACAAACCCATTCTTATCACACGATGAGTACAATTTCGAGTCCACCACTCTTTCATTCAAAGATGAGTTTAATCTTCAAACACAACAACAATTGAGTGAAGAAGAAGAGGAAAGGAATCGCTTAAAGGCAGCCGAAGAACAGAACGAAGCCGTTCGACAACTCGAGTCTAACATTATTGATGTCAACCAAATATTCCAAGATTTGGCCAAAATTGTGCATGATCAACAAGATCTTTTTGATAACATCGAACGCAATATCGAGACCACAGAAGTCAGAATCGAATCCGGAGGTCAAGAGTTGAGAAGTGCTGCAGAATATCAGGTCTTTTGACTAATTTTTAAAAAATATTTTTCAATTTATTGATTCTCTTTGCAAATGAATTGACATTTTAGGCAAAGGCCCGGAAGAAACGTCTTATGGTTGTCATCGTATTTGCGATTATACTCACAATACTTACCCTAATTATCTATTTTTCTGTTAGCAATTAATCTTGGTCAATTATGTTTACCCTTTCATTTGATTTCTGAATAAAATTGAGTAAAAGTCAAATATAATTTTCAAATGAAAATATTTTAATGATTAACAATAAAGAAATTGGCTGGAAATAACCAAGTTCCTTACTATTACACTTAATTATAATATATATAGTAATTAACTGAAGGTTATATTAAAGTTTAGTATTGTTTAATGCCCTGGTTATGTCCTCGATATTCTGTTGAGAGTCTGCTCTCAAATTCTGGTTCATTCTCTCCGTTCTTCTATACGACTCGAGGGCTCCATATTTTTGATCGGAATTGAGGGCCAATTCTTTGATTTCCTTCAAAAACGTCTCCAACTCTTTGGGAACAGACATAAGATTATCCTCTAATTTAAGGCAGACATTGATAAGAACCGGATCAGTCAACTCATCCAGTTCAAATCTGTTAAAATTCCTTTTGTCATCCACTTCTTTCACTTCTTTCGACAAATCTATAATAAGAGCCCTGATTTGAGCCTGGGTCAAATTATGTTCAATCATCTGTTGGTCGATCACCCCTTTAGCCATTCCCTGTTTGTAGATCTGCTTATTGAATGTCCGCCTTTCCATTGAGTTATCGCTAATCAAACGGTATATAAAACAGGGTTTCGACTGTAAAACAAATATCATTATAAGTACAGAATAGTTAAGACAAGACCTGTTCAATCCGGTAAATACGAGCCGAGGCCTGTGCGTCATGACAGGGGTTCCAACAGGCGTCGAATATAACACAACGATTAGCCCCGGGAAGGTTAATGCCCACTCCTCCCGCTTTTGTTGATATTAAGAATAAGAGAACCTTATTATTCTGTTTAGAATTGAATTTATCGATCAATTGTTTCCTTTCTTCGGGTTTTGTGGAACCGTCCAAACGATAATACGTCGAATCCCGAATCCATTTGAAACCATTTTTGAATTCTTTTCTTGATTTCAGTAAGTCTTCGATCAAATCCAAAGTAAAGACCCATTGACTGAATATCAACAGCTTCTCCCCCTCCGCCACCGTTCCCTTGATTATATCGAAAAGGATAACCATTTTGCTTGAGTGCGACAAAACTTTCTCTTCATATCTGTCAAAGTGACCCTCAGCCCACGCATAGGAATACTTCTCTTCATCTTTTTCTTTATTTTCCTCTTCAATCTCTTCCTTTACTTCATTGCAATCTATATCTGTGACTCTTTTGATAGTATTTTTCATGATATCTGGATGGTTACATATCTTAGAGCACACCACAAATGTTCGAAACAGAGAGATTTTCTGACCACTTCTTCCATTAGTTCTATTCAGAGTATCTTCAAAGAAGTCTTGGAGGAGATCCCTTTGCTTTGAAGTCAATTTACAAAATACCACGAATTCGTGTTTTTCTGGCATTCGATCTTTAATCGCGTCTTCGCTTTGTCTGAAACACAGAATAATTAAAACTTTAAATTTTAAAATAATGGAAAACCTCTGAATAAATCCTTTGACGAAATGATTTAACACATGTGAGCGCTCTCTCATCAGTCTCTTATCGTATTCGGTTGAGTCATTGCACTGACCATTAGTTATGGGGTTTTCAAAAGCGTTCTTAAATTCCCACTTTAGGCCCAAAAAGTTAGGTCTCACGAAGTCTATCATACAGTAATACTCTTTTAATTTGTTCTGAAGGGGATAACCAGTCAAAATGAGGCGACGCTTTGTTCTGATACTCTTTAATGCTTTACTAATACCAGTTTGGTCATTCTTTATACGATGGCCCTCATCGCACACCACCATATCAGGACCAGGATTAATGAGTGCCTCATACAAGTCGTCATTCGTTCCTGAGTCAATGGTGGACGAGGATGCGTTCAAATCGCCATTTATTCTATTAAAAACTTTATTAAACTTTTCATAACCGATGAGAAGAACCCCTCCTTTCGTTTGCCACTCAGTGATTCTTTTAAATAAATGATCTCGATTCAATTTATCGGTAGAAAAGACCTTAAACTTTCTATTTGGGAGCCATTTGTCGAACTCATCTACCCAATTTTTCAGGACATTTACAGGTAATACAATGAGCACTGATTTGGCAGAAGTGCGAAAGAATACCTCAATAAATGCTATGACCTGAAGTGTCTTTCCTAAACCCATAGAGTGGGCCAGAATACACCCGAACCCTTTATTCACATCAAATGACTTCATGGATTCAATCAAATTATCAAAAAGAAAACGAATGCCTCCGATTTGGTGCGGAAGTAGTCTTGAGGACAGATTACGATCCAAATAAATGGGTCTTTCATTTAAAGAGTGGCCCACATTAACCAAAACCCGTCCGTCCTTTTCGGGGATATTGTATTTATTGTTTTTGTGTTGAATCACATCATTCTGTTCTTCAGAGTCGATGTCTTTATTAGACGACTGTCCACTTGAGATGAGTCCAATCCTTTCGAGTCTTTGTTTTAAGCCATCAATTCTTTGTTCTTCACTCTTTCGGGAATCTATGGTTTGTTTGTCTAATTTCTTGGTGTCGATAATATCAACGATAGTTCTTCTGTGATTACCCGTGGTACGTTGATGCAATGCACACATTCTATAGGCTAAGATTTATTTACTTTTAATATTTGTATTTTAAAGATTTGATTTAAAGTTTGAAATTCAAACGATTTGTGACTTTTAAAACCTTTTCACATAAAATGACTGAAAAGTTTTCAGTCAAATGCTTTTATTACTTCACTGTTGATGACTCAGTGCCAAAGTGTTGATGGGTTAGTTCACCACTAATAAGTTATAGACTTTTGTAATCTGGGACTCATTGCAATGAGTCATCAACAGTGAAGTTATGCATTTACTGAAGGGTTGCACTGTTTTCAGCGAAAGTAATTTTGGGCCAAAATATGAGAACGTTATAAATTAAAACAAATTTTTGAATCATTCATAAATATATGTTGTAAAATTAATCAGGGTTATTTCTCATATATCAATTAAATGCTTTATTTACTAATAAAATGCTTAATTAATCATTTTTTTTATTTTTACGTATTTATTAGTAAGCACATTTTCAAAATCTTTCATTATAATCTTCATTATAAAAGTGCCCACTATGGTAGCGTAAAAGTATATGAAACATTATAAAAAATACCTTGACAACAAATGCGTTTGGTTTATTTTAATCTTTTATTCAAACACAATATTAAAGTTTAATAGATAAGAAATAACCCTGATTAATTTGAAATAGATATTTATTAATAAGAAGAAGAGACGTAAGAATGACTTACGTTTCCCTAAAAATGATACCCAAAAGTAGACTTTAATACAAATTCATTGAATTTATTAATCATTTATTTTTTGGTTAAAATTTTTTGTTAAACTTTTAAAACTTTTTTAGAACTTTAATATAAATTTTGTTTTGTTTTATATTTTTGTTTTTAATTAATATCTAAATTTGTTTAATTAATTGCGAAACTGTTCTATTCTGTGCTGTTCTGTGCCCTCACTTTTAATTGGATTTTTAAGCAACAAATAATATGTAAGTAATTATTATAAATAAAAATATTTCATTAATAACTTTGAAATTTAAATATTTTTCCATTAATTGAATTACATTTGAGTATTGATTAAAAAAAAGTTCATAAGAATAAATTGCTCATGCTAATTTAGCATTTCTAGCATTACAAAACTTTATTACACCAATAAATCATTGATGAAATGAAAATAAATTATACGAAATGTTAGTCACAAAAAAAATAGTATCAAAAAAATATAGTATTTCTTTCATCGCAAAAGTCATTAAAAATAAGTTTAAGCTTTTTTTATGAACTAAAATAGTAGAGAAAATGTTGAAAGACTATAATCAAGTAAACAATTTTCAACACTTCATAAAAGAAATCAAAGTATCGGAAAAACAGTGGAAATGAATATAAAAAGAAATATTTTTCACTGAATTGTTTCAAATAAATTATTGTCGACTCGTTTTTAGCCGACTCTTCGACCAAATAAAAAGTTAGACAAAAATATTAGAAAATCGATATTCTTGTGTCGCAAATATATATTTATATGTGTATGTGCTGTGCAACTATCCCTATCCCTATTGTCTTTACAGATATTCAGTTGCAAATCCTAGTCATGTAAGTTAGGGCTTACCATCTCTTATATGTATTTCCAAATGGGATCGCATTTCCCAATATTAAGACATTGTCTTCGCTCTTCTTATACTTATTTTTACCTCTCATTCAAGAGTTGATGACATTTCAGATGAAATACATTCACATCACAGATAGAGAAGAGATAGGATTTGTTCAGAAAACTTATTCAGTACTTCTTTTGTTATCCAAAACTTTTTTTGTTGTTTGAGTTGTGTTTCGTTTGATTAAAAAATTCTTTTTCTTTTCCTTTTTATCTCTGATTTTATTTCATTGCAATCAATAAAAATATTTCTCTCAAATCGATTGAAATTCTTCTCTTCTTTTTTTTTGTCGCATTTATTCATAAATTATTTCATCCATCAATTATTTTCAATGATTTTAATCATCGATTTTCTTAATAATGAGAGAAATATAAAAATCTTTTTCTTTTTTTTTTGCTTCAAAAATGATTTACTCTTTTTTTTCAATTCATTACTCATTTATATCAATCTCTAAAAATCACTCAATTAATGTCACAAATGAAGACTCTTTTCCTCAATAAAGAACTCCAATCGAAGCCATTAATTAGTATTCCTTTAAAAACAAATTCCTTTTCTCAAAGAATGCCATAAAAATAGTGCCATAAAAACCATTGAATTCAACAAAAGAGAACTATTCCTCAAGAATTTAGCCTCAAAGGAATGGCGGTTATATCCGGCAGTCAATGTGATGATTGCTAGCGCTGTCCAGTCCAGAGTCACTTCAATCAATTCCTCTATTATTGTTTTTAGCAGTTTTTTGCTGACTCTGTCAATAGTGGCTCACATGAGTGGCAACACATTTATCAATTGTATTGAATGTCAGTACTATATTCCGGTACATCTGAGAATTGGCAACAGATCGCACTGAAAAACGGCTGCCAAACAACTGATCCACAGTTTATTAGAAGAAGTGGATCACTACTTGCAAAGTGCAAAACAGATGAGATGCACAAAAGAATGCAAGACTTGCATAACCCAAAGCCAATGGCTCTCATATTATACGGTTCATAACCAAAACCCTTCTTATCTCTAATATATTATTATTTTCCTTCTACTCAACTATTGCTGACTTTCGGAGATATTCTTCATCGCATTCTTCCAGTTCTGTTCGCTATTATTCTTCAGAAACTCTTTTCTTAAATATTCGATAAAAGGCTAAGAGAATATGTTTTTGTTGTAAACTATCATATTTTTGTTGCACTAACTCTTCGAATGGAATATAAAAAATTACTTTTAACTCATTGTTATTATAATGTAGTTTTACTTTTGGCACCTCATCTAATGTGCTGTGCTGTTCAATTATTAAATGGCCTTGCTCGTTTAAGGCCATATTATTTATCATTTATGTTTTACGGCTCAAAGAATTTCATTTTGAAAATCATATTTTTCTGTTGTTATTAAAGAAATAAAAATTGATTTCTTTCGGAGTAATGGCTTTCCGTCTCTTAACAAAAATCCAGTAATAATTTCTTTGTATTGAAAACAATTCATTTATTCTTGGAATCCATTAAAAAATGGTTCAGAGCAAATTTCAAACATGATTAATTTACTGAATTATTCAGTAAAATGAGCTAATTTAATTTTATTCTCAAGCATATATTCTTCTAAAACAATATTAAGCATTTGAATCTTGTTCTTTTAACCAATTTGTTTCGTATAATTCTCTCTGACGTCTATTTTAAATAAAATATATGAGTCATAAAATTTAATGCCAATTCTCAAATGAACCGGATCATTTCAATTTTGATTTGCTTTTTGCAAGAATATATTCTCTAAGAAAAACAATAATATAAAAGTATTTTATCTTAAATAGAGTTTCATTTCTATACAAATCAATGATAAGAAATGTTTAGTCCATTAGTTGACTGATAAGATTTCTTTTTCAAAAATTAAATTTATGTTTATTCTGACACAATTTAAATGTTAACCTAAATCAACCAATCAATCAACAAATGATTATCATGCAAATTTCATGAGAAATAATTCTAAACAAGCAAAAATATATACATATCCCGAGATATTTGAACTAATTTTTTAGGAATTTATTAATAATATAAACAAAAATGATTTACTCTTTTAATTGATTTAATTCAACAAATTTTTAGTCAAATAAACAAAAAATTTTATTCTTTTTTTTTAGAAATAAAAACATTTAAATTCAAAATATGAAAGGAATTGTTATTTAACTAAATTAAGCAAAACATAACTCTAACGAAATGTAAATTTATTTGAATAATACAAATGACAACAAAACACATATTTCTAAAGATATTCAGATTCTGTTTAATCTTTGCTTTGAAATTATCTTTTTTTCTGAAGAAAAGGAGAAAAATATAATAATATATAGAAAATATTAAACGAAAAAAAATATACATATCTTTTGACGATTAAGAACTTTGAATCAAAGATTGAGGAGAAAAAAAAAGAATGAAAAAACTATATATTCTGTGCCTAAACATACCCTTAGGAATAAAATATCTCAACATTTGTTAAACTCAATCTTTTCGTTAGCATTTCAGAAGCGTATGTCTAAAATGAAAAGCGATTCTTGAGGAGAGAGAGGGAGAGAGAGAGGCAAAAATCATATTCTGTCCGCATTATTCTGTGCACTTTTTTTGCCGACTGTATCGCAATATTGTATATAAAACTTATATTTATTGTAATAATAATAATCTTATTCTTCAATATTTTTCAGAACAAACTTTTTTTCACTCCAACTCTGAGAACAGACTAGAGTTGTGTTTTGAGAGGAAGGCCTCTCCTTATGTGTTGCTTAGAGATAAACAAACGACCGAAAATGATTTATTGCCTCTAATATACCGAACCTCTAGTTTTTTTTTACTCGAGCCCTGGGTTTTGGCTTTTCTTTTTGTTGATGGAATGGCGGCCCTCACTCTCATCAGAGTATTATTTTTGTTTAGTTTTTGTGTCAAAGAGTCAGAAGAATTTTCTCCATCTTTTTTTCTATACACTCTTTTGCGTCAGTCGTCAGTCTTTTCATTTCTTCCACTTGTAATAAGTCTTATAGTACTGTTCAATACGTGTTCGCCATTCTTAGAATACTCTGCACAGACCTATCACTCCATCCCTTTTTTTATTGACTTTGATTTTTTATACTCATATTATTTTTCGCCATCAAAACAACACTCGATATTAAATTTTCGTTTGAGGTATGAGTTATTCAGTCATCTCTTATCAAAAGAAAGAACTCTAACCGACTCTTTGCCACTCAATTCCCGTTTAATTAAATTTCTGATGAAATTTCGGTTTTTTTCAATTAATTTTTTAATTATTCATTCATTCGCTCTAATCGTTAGACAATTCCCTAATAAGAGGAAGACTTTCCTCTAAAAACAGATTTTCATAGCATTTATTGACAATAAATTTATTAATAATTTTTTAAAACACTTAATAATTAGTGGAAAAATCGAAATTAATTATATTAAAAGTTAAACGTTAATAAATGTTAATAGCTCATTCTATTTTAATTAATAATAATCTAATTAGCATTTAATTAGCAAGCATAAATTATAATTAATAAATCGAACAAGGGCTGTTTAATTGTAGATTAACTAAAGACTTATTGAATATTTAATTAGGGAATCGTTTGTAGTTTACAGACAATAACCGGAATCTGAGCCATAAATTTTACAAATGCCTTCTCCCGGACAACAGTCGGTCCAAACAAATCCGCCGCACATTCCATATCTGTGCACACAATCATGACTTTCGGTAATTTTATTGGTTAAGAACAACACTAAGTAAGGCAAAGAAAAAGGTATAAAAGGATTTATTAATTCATTATAACACTCATTAAACTCACAAATAATTATTATAATAAACTTTTGGGAAATAAATAACAAAATTGAGGCCATTATTACTCACTTTAATAACCGATTCTGTCATTCATTGGATTATTATTAACATTTGAAGCCTTTTATTCAAATAAACTAAAGTTTTTTTATTTATTTATTTGTATTTCGAAATGAAATTTTCAAGATTTTTATCGGTTCCTAATCTAATCGATGACAATCTATTCCGTGCAGTTGTTTATTGACTCAACTCTTATTTGTAATTTCAAAGATAAATCAATTTTTTTTCTATACAATTCATTTGCATCCAAATCAATCATTTTCCTTAAATAGAGCTAGGATAATTAATTTCCTGGTTCTAAAGAGGATCATGAATGACTCTGCTCATTAATATCAAAGTGTTTAATGAGCAAGTTAAGTTTTAAAATATCAACAAAATTAATTGTCATTAAGAAAAGCAATTTTTAATTAAACATTAAATTTTATTTATTTTCAAAATGATCTTGTTAGAAAAATGTTGCACATTTTTTAACCTCTTGGTCATCATTTCCTTGTAATGCTTGAAATTGTACCTGGTCAAACAAAATGATTAAAATGGATGAGATTAGGCATTGAATTTCAATTAATGAATGGAAAGATTATCTTAAATATCGAATAACGCAATCATTTGGAGAACAGGAGAGCACAGAATCATTAGTTGATAATCCGGTAAAATTTGTTTTTTAAAAAATAGTTTTCTCGCATTTACTGACAGAATATAACTGATTAGAAGTTAATCATTGCATGACTTGTGATACAAATAACGGCTTTTTCTGCACTCGTATACAGTTTTTCGGATTTTTTTGCCGACTTTTTCGACAAATTATGAAATATTGCTTTTATTTGACTCAACATTTAATGAGTTTCACTACAGTTTGTGTGTCTCTCCCTTTGACTCTCTCTTTGGCGACATCTCCTCTTCACAACAAAAACAGTACTTCTTGTGCAGAGCTATCCGTTCGATACATTACTCGATCATAATATGTGACTCTTCAACACATTAAACAAATTGAAAACATGAGAAGAGATATGTATTGAAAATTTTGTTGTAGACATCAGTTGTGACAAAACCAGTCCATAAAGGCTATCATCGGAGCGACACTACTGTCAAACCATTTTTAGAATATTAAAAATACTTATACTTCGATTCATATACACAAATATTAATGGCCTTAAGCTAAATAAATGTGAACAAGCTTAGTTTCTATTTTCCTGATATAAAGTTATCTTTGAATTTGAAATTTTAATTAAAAACAAATTAAAAATAAGAGTTTTATTGCAATCTCTGCAACAAATGAGTAATAAATCGTTTGACTTATATTAAAATGTTTTTTTATACTTGATTAAATGATCCTGTTCTTTTTTTCTTCTCTTACAAAATATATTGAATTGCAAATAAGATTTTCTCTGAATCTGAGAAACTGTTTTCAACGAATATAAGAATACGAATCAAATTAAGTGAAATATTTTTTATTTTAGCACTACTTTTGTGACAAAAAGTATTCTCTCTTTTTTTTTGATAACAAATTTCTCAGTTTTCATCTCAGAGTTGGTACTCATCTGCTCAGGTCTTCATAGTTTGACACTTCAATAATTTAATATTAAGGGATTCCAATTCTTAGATAATATGTCACCGCTTGGGCTCTGAGTCAAAGAATTTGTTGTTCAATAAAAAAGAATTAGCCGACTGTTCACTGGGATTGACCTCATTTTTGAAGCCATTCTCGCTCTCTCTCTCTCTCTCTCTCTCTCTCTCTCTCTCTCCAACGATGACTTGTTCTGTTCGGAAATGATTTGGTTTGTGCTGGTAATGATTGATCACTTGTCTGTTGTGATTATGGACACAACTCATAGAAATGAAAGGCAATCGAGTAAACTATGATTTTTTTCATTTGGCCAACACTTCACTCAGAACTACGATTTATATGTTGTCGCAGAAGTGGAGAGAAATTACATTTCCATATCTGTATTATTAGTCGCTTATATCCAATGAAATGTTGCCTCAGATATACTTTTGATGACAACTTTACGAATATTTAATCAAAAGCTCTTATTATTCGCCGGCAAATCCTTCTTAATATAAACACAAATAATAAGCAAGGTACTAGTTACATATCCAGGAGCAAAGCCAATCAAAATAATTACAATTTCGATAATTGCTTGTTAAAAACTGATCAAGATTAAATCAAAATTATCTGTCAATTATGTCGTTAAGTGAGTGATTGTTACCATAGATATGGAGAAGAATTTATGTGAGCGCCTGACCTCTCGCTTAGGGAACGACTTATATAGTTTACTGGTAACTAAATTAAACTAGGCAAAATAAAAATCAGTTGCAAAGAAAGAAAATTTAATTTAGAAGAACTTCGAAGAGATTAAAAGCCAAACGAAAAAAAGTAGTGGAAATCAATTCACTTCTTATAAATATATCGCTTTTTATTGTATGACATTTCACTCTTTCCTCTAAAAAATTGATTCAATTTATCAGACATTTTGTTGTCATAACAATCGCCTGAACTCTAACCTTAGAAAATTGATTTTTACATAACTTATTTGAATTGTGTCCCATAAGAGTCAACTTATATATCCCATTACAAATAAACTTGTTCAATCATGCACATTTTATTGACCAACATCAAATATTACAATAAAACTAAATTATCTCAGATTATATCCAAGGCAATTATTCTTCCAAATAATATATTTGCGAAAGACTTTTATATTTTATTATAAATCATAAAAATTTAATTAAATTTGAATTTCTATTTTCATCTAATATTTCTCTCTCTCTCTCTCTCTCTCTCCCCCTCCCTCTCTCTCTCCCTCTCTCCC
>JAQIXI010001451.1:0-13650 GCA_034700165.1 Galumnidae sp. Gr-Ori-00277 | reverse complement strand
CTCTCTCTCCCTCTCCCATCTTCTCTACTCTACTCTTGAATATTTTAAAATATACAAATCAGACATAAGTTAAAATATTGGAAGATTTCTGTTTCATGTATGTTAAGAAATAGTACCTAGTTGATTGATAACACATGCATTTCCAAAATGAATATCCTATTAGGAGTCTATGAAACAAATGTTATCCCATTTTATCTCTAAGAATCAATAAATTTATGTTATGGGCCGTGAAATTGGTGTGAAATGCTATTCCTGTGAAAAGTTTGCTTATTTGATCAAGGATAACCGACAAATTTCTATAGAAATTGTTACTAATATCTATAGACTTCAAAATACATGTTTTAACGGTTTTGACGTTTATTTTGTTTTCTTTAGTTTCGACTTTAGTGTCAAATGAGTTACGAAAAGCAACGAATCGTTTATTTAAAACAATGTCTAAATCGTCGCAATTGTGTGTCACTCAAAGTCAGTCGTTTCCAAACATTTATAGTTTTCAACAAAATTTTCTCAAAATTATTATTTCGCAAACTTTCGGTTATATTAAAATTCATTTCAATATATTATGAAAAATTGCGGAACAAATTCCTCGTAAAAGAAAACAAAAAATAACAGAAAATTTCAATAGATTTGACATTTTATTTACAAAATGACACAAATTTTATTCCATACGAAACGAATTTTAAAGAATTTTTATTTACAATTCTTTTAAAAAAACTTTACTTAACCTATAATTTATTGATTTTACATTAAAATTCGATTATTGCTAAGTATATATACTATAAATATATGGTAATCAGTGGTAAAAAATGTTAAAATAGTAAATATGTGGTTAAAATCAAAATCCATAAATCATAGAATAATTCAAAGGGAGACTCAATTAATACGTTTATTACGTGTCAATGAATTGACTTATATTTCCGCTAAAATATAGTCAAATGTTTTCTCTTTTTAAAAAAATGAGTAATTCTCACGTTTTTAGATTCAAAGCTTCAATTGTCCCCTAATTATTAGCTTTAATTTTTGTACAGTCTTTAAATAAAGTCCATGTTCAACTCTGTATTAAAATTTTCAAATTTATTAGTCATAGTAATGTTAAAGTATACAGTGATTAATGAGTTGAGACATGGACTTTATTTAAAGACTGTACACTTCTTAAAAGGCATAAACTTTTGCAAACAAAGAAGTGTTGGCCAACACTTTACTGATTTTTACTTTACTTTCGCTCATTTGGTTTAAAAGTCATTTTATAAAACTAATAATATATTACTTTTGAATTTGAATTTCAAAAAACAAATTAATTTTCTTAATTTATAGCAATAAATAAAAAGACGTTCAGAGAATACATAAAATAATTAGAATATAAATAATAATTAGATATTAGTCGATATAATTATCTTATTTGGGTTATACCCTGTATATTATAAGCAGGGATGGCAAAAGAACTCGACTCCAGGGTGTGAGGGGGTATTTTTGGTAAGACCTCAAAAAATTGCTAATTCTTCACATATAAATCATTTTATTATTATCTTAGAATAATCAAATTTAAGTAAGGTAAGTTAAAGAAACATTTTTTTGACAAAAATTACAAGTTTTTGCCTAAAATTGTTAGTTTTTTGGTCTTATTTTTGATAAAATTTTATGGATTTATAAGAGGAATGACCTAAAAACCAATTTTATATATTAATATAAATATTTTTTCAAAAATTGTGAAAATAAGGGGCCGGCGTTTCGCGCTCCCATTTTTCAATGTAGAATACCCCCTGATTATAAGGTAATGTGTGAAAAAGAAATCCATGTCTGAACAAATTTGTTAGTAAGGGTATTGTCATTAATATTTAAAACATGGACTTTAAACCCAGGATACCTAGGTATTCTGTAAGATAAGTTTTCTAAATGACGATGGTAAAAAAATCCGATTAATATCAAGTTAAAAAATAAAATATTTGAGCTAGGTAACATATTTTATTAGTAATTTTCATTATACAGAATAACTTATTAGTAGGCATGGATAAAAAAGTTCTCTATTCTTGAACGTGGGGTTAAATTTGACCGTTGAAATAGAATAGTGTTTGTAAAAGGAACTTATTTTAATGCAGATTTATTGTATTTTTTAATCCCTTAATAAAACACTAATAAACTTTAAAACCTAAGTCGCGTTAAAAATCTAATTGTCTAACCGTCATTTAGAACTTTTTTTGTCCATGCCTACTTATTAGTAATAAGTTGTTAATATTTTATTTAGTATTAATTAGTATTAATTAAGTAATTTCTGAGAATAAAATTCATAAAATGTGTAAAAACAAGTGAAACGAATATAATTGGAAGACATTATTGTGTATTAGTAGTGTTGCAATAGTAATGTGGTTTCACTTTTTAATAGAGACCCTAAAGCAGACTGAAAATCGTTGGCTGACTTTTTTCGATCTCTGATCCGGTCTGATCCGAGTCCGGTCATAACAATTTATAGGTCCGGGAACATTTTGAACAGAAGAGTGAAAACAAATATAATTTAATTCAAAGACAATGAAATCACTTCTGGAATAATTCAAAATTTAATGCAATGAAAGCCTTTCTATTCGTTATTACATTGAATTCAATTATATAAGATTTCATTTATACTTAAAATTTCTGGACTTTTGAAGTCAGGTCAGATCCGGTCAATGATTGGGTTTTTAAATTTAATCTTTATATAAAGCGTTTCAATGAATATTTCATTAATATTTTTCTATAATTTAAGGCCAAAAGCATTTGCATTCAGAAAGTGACCACAAAATACCAAGTTTCTTTATTCTGAGGTCAATCATATATTCCGATATCAGAATAAGATATGTTAGATATTTTAAGTTGACTAGCTAAATCTAATCATTGAATAAAGCTATTTGCAAAGTAATGAGCAAGATTAAAGTACCAAATTCTGTTTCATATTATTTATTAAACAAATGTTCGAAAATTAGTTTTTTATTAAAATTTTGTCTGAATTTTTTAGTGGTGTGTCGTGAGAACAGTCGCCATACGTTTCCAATTCTATCATATTATTAGTGTTTGTGTGTCCGAAGACAATGGATTTGTTGAGTAAAGTCATGATAACACGCGAAGAGATTCAGAAGACAATTTCTGTGGGACTCCACTCATGTCTCAAATTGAGTCCAATTTTGGTTAGGATTTCCTGTTTTGAAGACTACCTTTTCCTACACTTCTATTCTTATGATTATACAATTCATCTAAACTTTAATCTTATAGTAAAAGTCTTTTTTGTGAGCCGACACACACCACGACTTCGTGGCATTTGTTGACAAATTTTATTCAATTTAAAATCAAAGACTAGTTTTTGTAATGTTTTACATAAAAAGTTTGTTTTTTGATAGTTTGCAACGAAAAGGAAACAACAATCAGAACATGTATTTGTGCCAAGAAATAAATCATTGACACATCCATACATCGATTATGAATATTGAGTTTTGCTCCGAAAGTATACCACTTTTTATTTGAGAGCTGACGCCAAAACAGGTGTTTATTCTCTACTGAATTCACACAATATTTTTATTTGTCGACTGATATTGTCTTTTAGTGGAGGACTGCGTCCATAAATCAGCTGTCATTACATGTCTTTTGTAAATATTTTTCACTATAATTAGAGATAAATTCAAAAGTAAAGCGACGATCACTCGATTCAAAGGAAGAAAAGTTATGAAATAAAGTGAATGCGAGCCGACAACGATTTGATCGACTATTTTGTGACTATTGTATGACTATTATGTGGTAATGGATTTGAAATTAAGAATAAAAAACATTTTAAATGTCAATCATTACTGTATTTCAAAAGATTATTATTGGCGTTAAAAAAATATATTATTCAAAGGAAAGGGAGTCTAAAAACTAATAAATCGTTTAATCGGTAGAGAAAAACGTTTGGAAAATCATTTGGCATTGAATTGAATTGATTTGAATTCAAATACAAATAAATAAACTTTTTATGGATTGCTTCGAATAATAGGCAACAGAACCGGCACTTGAAATACAAGATATGGTTTAACTTATGTTTAACGCAATACAAGAGGTTTGTATTCAATAGGAAACCAAACATATTGAGTGAGCCATCGGTGGCCTCTCCTGTTCTCCGACCACCCCATCAGTTAATCGAGAGCTCTTTCAATAATCCTAAGCCTAAGGCCCCCATTATTTGTGTTCAAACGAAATGTATACCTCATTGTATACCCCATTGTATACCTCATTGTTGTTAATAAAATATAAAATTTATTTGATTTGTCTTTCATTTCAAAATGAATGAGTAGTGAAACAAGAATTTTAAAAATTGAATTAAAATCAAAAGCAAAACCTCTTATCTTTGAGTTAAAGTAATCCAATCTGTCATTAACTTAACTAAACTTTGAAAAAACTGAAGCAGAAAAGTAGTGGAAACGACTTCAAGTCAGTCCACAGAGAAGTATGAAATCTAGTGAACAGAATAAGAATAAAAGTGCTTTTCATGAGCGCTCAACTATATTATAGATTAATAAATTTGAAGTGAATTCAGAGTGAATTCAGAGTGAATTCAGAGTGAATTCAGAGTGAATTCAGAGTGAATTTCGAGTGAATTTGGAGTCAATTTGGAGTGAACTGCGAGAAATTCGTGCAAAACATTTAATTATAGAATTGCATGTATTGCAAATGTTGCAGGTATTGCAGATATTGCATATATTGCATGTTACAATTCACTGATATGAACCCCTCTCTTCATTTAATATTTTTTTGATTCACAATTTTTTTTTCTATTCGTTGCCTTCGACTCAAATTTATTTTTTATTTTTTTTTGCGGCAATACTTTTGCCGTTTATTTCTTTTGAACTGATTTTGGAATTTTCTATTCATTAAAGTTTGTCCGAACCTTTAATTTTATAGTCAACTAATTTGGACGCAAATCAAACGGAAATTGATTTGTTATGAAATAAATCATATAAACCATATAAACGACGAAATGCTTTTTCTCAAAACCCATTAAAACTCTTAAATTAATTTTTGATTTAATTAAATATCGATTTAAATAGTTTTGAATTTCAAAGTTGATTGATATACAATTCTCGCTTTGAATATCTAGTTTAAGGCCAAGGCTGAGCCCTATTTAGAATAATTGACGTCTTCTTTGTTAATATTTCTAATCTCAAAGTCTGGTTATGGTTAATGTCTTTCTAAAATTTTTACATCTCTTATAAGACTGACATTTATTTCAAAACCTGAATATATTCTGAATAATATTTAAGTAAAAAATATTTTTGGCCGAAAGTCAAAGTATTTGAGACATATTTCAGTGAAAGTCATTTGCAGACAAAAATACAAAAAACAGTACAAATAATATATTGAAACCGATATTTGCAAAACAATACCACTTCTGAATGAACTGATCCCTGTTTTATCATTTTTGAATCAGTAAACAGAAAAAAAACTAAACTATGATTTATTTGTTGTATTGAATGCCAGGTGTCGTACAATTGAATGACAACTGAATGACAAATCCATAAAAGAGTTGTTCTTTGAACTCATTGTCATTATGTCAGACATTCGCTGATTTTCTCAGTTCGCGTTTTACCGCATATTTCAGAGTTTGAGTTAAATATATTCTAAAAAAATATTGTTTGCATCGAATTTACAGCTAAAAAACAAGACACCTGGTCTTCTGGCTGGTGCTCTGGTCGTTCTTCTATTCCTTGGCTGTTATATTGAGCTCGACACTTTTTTATGCCAACACATGAATATATTTTAGTCGTGAATATTGCGGTCGTAAATTGCATACTAAACGCGTGTGCGGTTCGTCCGCTAATGCAATAAATCAGAGGGACGTCTACCTAACAGTTGGCTATTATTCATATTATGTTTTGATTGAATATTCAAAAAAGTCATTCACAAAATCTCAACTGTTTTTTAAGTATAAAATGACAATTAATAATACAAATGACTATTTTTAAGCCATAATTGTCTATAGTTTTATAAAAACATATTTCCAAAACATTTACATCTTTTTCTCATTTACTCAAAACAAAAAAACCATTGAATTTGTCATTAATTATAATCTGGAAATTAGTTAAATCTAATGTAATGAACTCACAAATGACAATATGTGCGACAATTCGGAGTTAAATAAAAAAAAATTTAAATTATGCCATAATTCGTATTAATGGAGAAAATAGGAGAGCTCACCACAACTGCACTACTCCTGAATCTGGGGGTTATGTTATTTTTGTTAAACTTTTTTTGTACTCTCTTTGAAACTTAATTTATATTTAAAAGTTATGTTATGATAATTTTCAAGTAATTTGTGTTTAATAATTTCAAATATATTTTTAATTATATTTCGTTCATTAGTGGTCTCACAATTAATAGCATTCAAAATGTCATTAAATTAGTCTTCTTTTAAAGTCATTGATAACATTTTAGAGCTAAAGGACTGATAGCTTATCTGAATTTTTAGTAAAACTGGAATTTCAATAATCAGTAAAAACCCAACTAAGCAAACAAAATAAAGTATCAAGGTATTTTAACTTGACATTTCAATGACGATAATAAAAGTATCACAAATTATTCGTTGTTTCAAAAATTCTTTTCAGTGATTTCTGTCGTTCCTGTCGTGAGAATCACTTTAATAGTCTTCAAATTGAGTCAAACTTTAACTAACCATCAAATAATGATCTTTTCATTTACTAAATGAACATTTATTTGACAACAACTTCAAAGTCTTCAATGTCTCTAAAAGACATCTTTTAGTTTCACATTATTTTTAAGTGAAGGGAAGGGAAGAGAAGTTATGATTTATGGGAATATATTAAATTGTTGTCAATAAAACTCAAATTATTTTATATAAGATATTTCATTGAAAAAAGTGAATAGTCTTTAGATTTATTTGAAACCAAAGAAATTTGAATTACCTTCGGAAAGGGTAGAAAATCAGGTATTTTATATAATACAAGTATTGGAGACAATAATAATAACAATACTAACAAAAGAGAGTCAAACATAAAATATGATTTCCTTTTAGACGATCAACAAATATATGAATTCATTTCATTTGATTATTGAATTCATTCCGTGAATAGATTTGCGATTAGTTTTGCTTATATTGAGTGGAAGCCGTTTACATAACTTTTACACTAAATAAATAGTCGGAACCTCCCTTTCAGCCACTATTGATTCATACATCGAATAAATTATATTTTCAATTTTGCTTGGTGCTGCTGTTAAACTTCAGAACAAAATGAACTTTTAGATTGAAAACAAAAATTCTTTGTTTAAAGTTAGTAAAGTTGACAATTCCCACAATACCCACAATTCCTGCAATTCTCACAATTCCCGCAATTCATACAAAATTATTTTTTAGTGGAACCGAAGCTAAAATCTAATGAAAGATAAGTTTAAATTCAACTTTTGTTTACGGATTCCTATAAACAGCTGAACTAACCGTTGAATGTTATGTTTGATGTTCAACACCCGATCAATGGCCAGACTCTGGACATAAGACTTTATTCAGTGTTTTTCAGACAATTTATTTGTTATTATTTAAAATTAACGAACATTTTTGACGATAAAAAGCTGATAAAACAAACTTTTATTTTAACAATTCGTGTAAAACTATTACAACGATTTGTTAAATAATTTTTGTTTATTTATTATTTATACCACTATTAGCGGTATTAGTGGTGTGTTTTCCCAAAAAAATATCAAATATTCGGTCAAAAGTGGGTTAATTGAACCCATAAAATGTGACTCAATTTTCAGTATTTAATAAACAAATATTTTATAATTTATTTTTATTCTAAAAATATTTTATCGAATAATTAAAAACTTTTAAATTTTGGACTAAATATTTAGGAATTTTTACTACAATTAAAGTAATTTTAAGACTTTATTTCAGTTATAATAACTTTATTAGTAATTTAAATATTTATCTTAAATATTATGAAAATTGTTTTAATTTAACAAAAAATTTTAGTTCACAAATAATTTCTTCTGTGAATTCAGTCTCTCAATTAACGATGTCGTAAAAGTTTATACTTGGAATAAAATGTTGCAAGCTAATGAGAATAATCTGAAGCAGTTTAAAATAATTATGATTTTTATGACAATCAGTTTCTAAATTTTAATTATTTTATTTCAGTTATTATCAGTTCATTAAAATCTTTGTCTGAATTTTCAGATCTTTTTATTGGAGTCGATGTGCGACTCATGACATTCATGACATTCATGACAGTCATGACCTAAACTGTGTTTTACTTTTATTTTTGAGATAATAATCAGTTTTCGGCATAAAATCATTTGAAATAAATTAAATTTGCAGTTATTAAGGACTTTAGGACTCGAATGACTGCTTAGAATCACAAAGACTTCAAATTATAATGTCTTCAAATAATTGTCTGAAAAATGGTTGCCTTTTATATACAATAAATTTAGTGATATATCAGTGGCCATATATCAGGTAACAGGTGGGCGATGGCAACAGTACTGTTGTGTGTCGGAAAAAACCAATTTGAGGATTAAAATGAAAAGACATCACAACTCAGAGATAGAGTATATGTCCTTAATTTACGCGAATATGAACACAATCAGCATAAAGTGATTTCCAGGAGAGAGTGCGGTAACACTAATTTAGCCAAGCGTTTCACCCAAACCTTCCGAAGACTCTTTAAACAAACGATATATTGTTTGCCAGACATGTGTCCAATGACTCGTCTGTTAAGAAGTACTTATTTTAAGGATAGATATTCGCCAACAATCACATTATGAGTTCATTAGATTCGCCGTCGATTTTGCTCTTTTCTTATGGCTTTTTGTCTGATTTGATCAGATTTGCGTCCATTGTGTTTATCTCAAGAGAAATGACAATCATTACACCATAACTAGTCAGTGCTCGTTAGAGTCACGTCTTTCCTCTGTTGCGAAGTCTGGCGCAGACCCACTAACAGATTCTGAAGGCATCCGGTTTTACAGTCAGTGTGAAAGTGAACAGAGATTTTCGCTATTTTTAGGTTCAATAACTGAAAATATTTGAAATATTTTACGCTTTTGTAAACTCTTTCAAAACATAATATTAGAGAACATTCCTGTGTTTTATCACTCATTTGCTCAGACATTAAGTCCCTTAAAACTAAGTTTTTCTCTGCCATCAGTGATGGCCCATCACTTATGGATCAAGTCTTCAATAAATAAGAATTGTATCGAAATTAAGTTAAAATCAAATTTAATATTCAAATGAATTTTATTTTTGATTCTAAAGAAAATTAAGTGAGAGTTAGTTCATTTGAAAATTATACCGAAACATTTTGTCTACTCTCACTCTAATATAACATATAATTTGGTTTCACTGAAGAGTTTTAGGTCTGGAGCCCAGAATTTGGAGGCCAGGGTTAACACATTAAGTGTTTAGTATATACTTTTCACTTTTTTTCCAATGAATTATTATAGAAAATAATAGCTTTAATACTAATTGACTGAAATAATAAGGAGTTTATGTCGAACACAAAATTTATGAGACAAAACAAAATTTATTTGAGACAAATTCAATGTCAGACATTGGGTTCGGTGAATATATAACCCATTATACTTTAGATATACAGTTATGGCCAATATTATATAAAACTACAGGTGAACTATCAAATGAAAGGTGTGGTCGTCCTTTGAGAACATTTGCCTTATGGTTAAAGTCTATTCCACTCTTTCAGTCGTTAATTTTGAGGCCGTTTTAAATCCCACCCAAACTTTGAGTACTTGAGATGAGAGTGATTTCTATCAAATATTTTACATTTCATTAATAGTCTACATATTATAATAATTCATTACATCATTAGAATCACTACTAATTTATTCTGAGCACTGATTCACCACTACTTCTCCTAATGTCTATTAATTGCATTAACTATTAATGGATTAATACATCTCTGGATTTATAACTTTAGATAAATGACTCCCAAATGCTGTTAAGAGTCATCACATAATTATCTCTATTAATAAATTAAAAATTTTGAGCAAATGTTTCGTTTTTTTTAAATATTAGAGTTAATTAACTTTCATTCAAATTTATTTTACTCATCCCTTGAAAACTTCGCCCACAATTACCAAATGGTTTAAAACAAGATTCAATTCATAAATATAAGGGAAAAAAGGAGAAAAACTGTAGGCTTTTAATATTAATTGTTTAATGATATACAACTGATTGACTAATAATATAATGGAAATTATTTCACCGATAAGTCTATGTTTATATTCTTCGTATTTATATCGTTCTGAACATCGGTTTGTGTCATATCAGCAAATGTTTTGCTGGAATAAAACTATAGATATATGATAATAAGGGGATGGCCTGAAAGCACCGGTTCTCTAAATGGGGTGAATAAATATCATCTATCAATTACACGATATTTTTTCGTGCAATTCATTGCAAATGCTTTTCATTCACTAAACTTTTTTTTGATATAAAAAAAACTTGTATTCAAGTTTTACGAATAGAAATGAGTGTTTCACCAAGATCATAAATATTATTACAAGAGATAATGTATCTTATTATGTACTTATATTTATTAGAATCGGAAGTATTTTATTGATTCCAAATATCCATTCGTTTATAATATAAACTTTATATAATATTTTATATAAAGAAAGAGACAAAAGTTTTATTAATAATTTAGTTATTCAACTGATTATCAGAAATAAAAAAATTAGAAGAATTAATACATGAATTATAATTTATATAATATAAGATAAATTAAAAGTCTTGAAAATAGTGTACTATAGCAAGAACTTAAATTTAAACATTTACTAGTTTACATGTATTTGAAAATTCATAAATTCTAAAACATATTTCTTATGAATTCTAATTTGCGACAACTTTTGACACAAAGAAATAATTTATTGACTCAAAGATTATTAGTAAAAGTATATTAATTTTAATACGATTAAAATGAAGCCTTTAATGTATTGTTAACATATTTTAATACTATCTAGATAATTTTGAACTTCACTTTTGTCATACATTCCATATTTATTAAGCCTATAAATAAGAATTACGTTATACAATGAACATTAAGAATTTCTACTTGCTAATATTTTTTTTTATATAATAAAAGTTGGCTCCAAAATTATGACCAAGTTTATATGTTATAATTATTTTTTATTAACAATTTTCTGTTATTAACAAATCATATAAGTTATGATATAATAGTATAACAGAAAGTTGTGAATAAAAAAATTTGTTTTATTTTTTTAAAACTATTTATTTCTCCACTGGTTTTGAATCAATGATTTTCAAAATCATTAACTCATCCATGAATTCAATTTTCAGTATTTGTTTCGGAGAATATCTAAACTCAAGGACTTTGAAAACTGTTGTCAAACTATTTTTGAATCAAATCTTATTCTGAAAAAAAAATTTCTTATTTCAAACAAAACCAACAAAAGAAAAGAACCGAAAATAGAAAGTAATATCATTTTTATGTCAATAATGGTTTGACTCTAGAATTGTATGTCTGCACGACATCAGACATCAAATATAATCATAAGTCGATCATAACTTTCTTATGTCAACATTAGAGTCAGTTATGATACGAATGTTTCTCAAAATAATAATAATATAATAATTGGAAAACTAATGTAATATATGAAGTCATAAGAGTGTCATAAGAGTGTCAGTGATCTTCTCTTAACTAAGTCTGTGCTTACAATTCATTGAGAATTTCATTTCTATTATTGTTCTTATATTTATGTTATGACGGCTTCCAATCTTCTCAAAGAAATTATTTTTGGATAATAATTGTTTATAATAGAAGAGTAGCTAAAATAGCCTTGCTACATTTAACAAGTCACAAGGGAAAACTCAAACTTCAATACAAGAAAAAGCTCATTTAAAACTTAAATGTCTATAAATGAGTTAATTAAATAAAAAGGGGCTCTTGTCTTAAATAGATTAAATTTTGATTGATTTATCATGGTTAATAATCCATTTTCACAATAAAACAAAATAAAGACTGAAATTATGAGAACAATAATCACTTTAAATACTAAACTCAGACTATATTCTAATGGAAAACATTTTCTCAAATAATTAAATGAAAAAAATATCTTAAAAATTGTTTTTTATTAGTTTTTGTCGCACTCTTTGTATTGTATTTTCTCAACAGAAAAATGGGTTTCTTATAAAATGATTAAAACTATATTTCGAAACACTATTTAATTAAACTTATTTTGAAATCTTCACTAAGAAATTGAGTAATGATTTTAGAGACAATTATGAAAAGTCCTTAAACCTGAACTTTTGGCAAAAAGCCTGGACTTGAACTTAGAATTAATGCCTTTTGTCAGACTTTGCAATATTTTACGACACTTTAAATAATTAATTTAGAGTTTAATTCTTTGTTTTTATTACTAATCAGTTCATAAACGCATTAAATTTATATGAAATACAAAATAAGTGTTTAAAACAAATAAAATGAAATTTAATATCAAATGTTCTCCGAATAGTTTTGAGAAATAAAAATAAAGTCACTTCTCATTTGCATTTTTCTAATGAGTTATGAGTTTTGTGTAAAAAATTGAAATTAAAGGTTAATATTATTTAGTTTTTAAATAAGGATTTTTGAAATTTATTCCATTAATAGTAAAACAATTTGTTTGAATCAATTGATTTAAATTTTTTTTTTTTAGATTTTAATTATTTATTTTTTAATGATTTCAATGTTAATCAAAATACGGAATATTAAGGTGTGTCAACAGGAGGGGCCCACAAATTAGAGGGGCTTAAAATATTGGAAAAATGGCCTAAAATACCCGAAATGTTTGAAATTAGAATTAGAAGGACAATTAGAATCATAAGTTATAAATATTAATCAAATTTTTACAAAAAAGTTTTAGATATAAAATATTAAATTATAGACTTTTATAAATAAAATAAAATTTTAAATATATAAGAATTTTACATTTTTTTATTCATTTTTATTAATAATAAGTTATTATTAATAACTAATAATAAACTAATAATGAATGAGGCTTACATTGAGGTAATGCTTTCCCAAAAAAGTGTAAAAAAAATTATTACTAAATTTTAGTGATAAAGATTCAGATTTAATGAATATTTGATAAAATAAATGAATTAAGACTTCAAACCAAATGAGAATCGCTATTAAATCACAAGAAATGAATTGACGACAAAATTTTAAAAATTTCATTATTTAAACCTTTTTTTTTAATATTCATCTTTAGTAACGATGGGTTACAATATTTTTATTATTAATATATGAATAAATAAATCACAAAATTATTTCCAATAATTTATTAGAAGTTTATAAACGAATTACAAAATAAAGGGATTTTTATAAGAATTCAAATTCAAAAAATACTATTTATTGTCATTTAGAGAACTTTGACTATAAGAGAACAGAAGGTTAAGGCATTGATAAGAAAAGCAAAATTACGTGACTGTCCTTCTGTGCTGTCCTTTTGTAGTATTCGGAAATTATAAAAGTTTGAAAGGATTGGTTCTGTGCTTCAGATTAAACCATTTGTTGATTAATTCTGACCAGAGATGGAATATAAATACGATTTCTTGGTTTGAACTTAAAATTCTTGAGATAATCGTATTTAAGAGATAATTGTTTCGGTATTTTGAAAGGTTTGCGT
>JAQIXI010001450.1:0-13659 GCA_034700165.1 Galumnidae sp. Gr-Ori-00277 | reverse complement strand
AATTTTTTCTGTACGTTGTATCATGGTCAAAATTTAAAATTATAATTTTGAATAATATTGATTAAAAGCTAATAATTGTGTTTTAAAAGTGCACTCAATTTCCTTCAATTAGTTTTATGAATCATAAATTATGATTTATTGAACATTATATCTGGGTATATAATTGCTTTTATATATAAACAAGCACAATTCTTAAAAATTCACATCTTAAATAAAAATTAATTTTATCCCAAAAACAATAAATATTAAAAAGAAACTTTTTATAAGAAGTGTTGATTAAATTATAGTAAAATAAAAGCATAATTTTTATTTTACTATAATTGAGTTATTTTTTGCATTAGTAATAAAATAAAAATGAATCCTTTTATATTGAAAAGAGAAATGTATTGAATAGAATTGTCTAAAAGACACAAATCAAACATTTTACATAAATTAAGCATTTATATTGATTTTGGACTTTTAATACTAAAGCATATGATACACTCGCAAAAAATTTTACCATATTTATGACCATTGAGTGCTTATAGCACTCGGTTTTGTGACTTTGACGTCAGGCGTCACTATTAGTGACTAATGTGACTAACAGTGCTTTGATTACTCATGCGTTAAAATGACCAATTAAGTCATTTATGAGCACATGTTCTCAATTTTGGCACCAAAAGTCATTTGAATTGTATTTTGTTTTGTTTGGTTATAATTAATAAATCAAATATAAATGAAAATATGGCTTCAAAATATCCCGAGTTACCGGATTTTCTGGTTGAGGACAAATTCCTAAATTGTAAGAATGATTTAATTGGTTTTGTCTCTAATTAAGTGTTAATCAGTTGTGAAATATTTAATAACTGAATTTATTTAGTTATCTTTCAATTGTAAACCATATGTGAAGTATTTCACAACACATTTACTTTTCAAAGTTTGGAATTTATTGTATTGAGGATTAAGGCAATATGTTATGTTTGTTGGCAATAATTTATAAGAAAAGTATTTCATCACAAATTCACTTAAAAATTTGTCGGCAATTATTTGATATTCATTTTCTCAAAAAAATATATTTGTTGTATGTATTCAAAAACAGGATTTGCATAATCAGTAGACTTAATCGCGTAAAAAAGTTTTTAAAATCTATACCATTTAATGAGACACAATTTAATTTATAGTATTCACAGTTTTTCATTATCGTTAGATTTCCAATTTTATGTTTGTAATCAATCAAATAATAACTAATTTGTTTTTCGCCAAAAAATATTTTACATTTTATGATATTTTTAAGGAAATCTATAGCCTATAAAAGTTCTTGGTGTTTAAGAGCTCTAGTTAAATGCGGATTTTTGTAGCATTAATTTCTTTCAATAAATGAAGTTAGTGTCTGATGTTTCCTTTCAAATTTCATAGAAATACATATTTGGAGGTCCGTGTAATCTAGTGACTCCAGAATAATGTTTCTTTAGTTTATATTAAAGGAAAAGTCGTGAACCGAAAGCATCGACGAGTAAAGCGATGAATGTCAACGAAGATAGTGAAGATTCAGACAACACTAATAATCAGTAAAATTTAAAAATAATATTTTCTCTTAATTTTATTTAAAAAGATTTCAAATGTTTTTTATTTTTATTATTCTTAATTTTATTTGTGTTTTATTTAATAATTTATTATTAATTGTAGTTATTTTTTAGAAACCCGGCCTTCCTTTTTTGAACCCGGCCTGATAGTGTGCAGAACAAGTAGAGTTACAAGGTCAGTGAGTCATGTGACAATGACTGAAAGGGAAAGTTCTCTCAATGAGTTAAACAAAGGAGTAGAGGTCAATGTTTTTCTCTCTATCTCCATAATGAGTTGGGTTTTTGCATTTAATGAGTTTAGTTGTCACTCTTAATTTGAGTTCAGTTTTTAATTTGTATTTCGATTTTAATTTAATTTGAATAAGTGCTTTATAAAATAGTTGTGTCGAGTATTTCTTGTGTTCAATTTGTCCAGTGATCAGCTCCCCATCTGATCCTTAAGAGAGATTAACCCCTGTTGTTCGCTCCCCTCTGTCCTCTATTGCACAAGAATCTACCACAGCGCGCATTATGTATGAGTCAAACTTTGTTTGATAAATGACATAACTTTCCAAATTTCGGGTCGTCGACCATCAAAATATGGCGAATTGGGTATAAGACAATAGCGTTGAGAGAAAATTGTAAATGTCAATTTTGTCAAAGAAAAAGTAGTAACAGTGATATCTATTTCTATTCATTGTTATGACATTAATAGAAACATTTTTGCTAGATACTACTTCTCTATTAAATCAAGTCCAAAAATTAATCAAATTATTAGTAAAAGTTAATTAATTTGTAGACAATAGTTGAGTCAAATTTTAGTGAATTTCACTCAAACAATAAAAGTCTAAAGTATGTCAATTTTAAGTGAACTTCATTAATCAGTCAATGGATGAAGACTATTAAAATATTCTTTGAATTGAAGGACAATAGAAGAGGAGAATAAAAAGACTAACATGTTTTCTATTCCTCACCTAAAAGTCTAAACAAATTTGAAGAGAAAAAATGAATTTTTTAATTCAGTGTTAAGTAATGAAAAACAATAGTCAATTTTGGGAAATTGTGGAGGTAATGAAGACTCACCATTTTGGTAATATCTTCTTCAAGACTACAGATAAGTTGGACCTTACCTGTAATTAAGTAAAAGTTTTCATTGAATCGAGAGTGGCCATTAAAGGACAAATAAAGCCAACGGTTGGTCTTTCATAGTCTGATAGAGCTTAGACTCGTGGCGTTTGATATTTTATTGATCCGTTGATCAACGGGTGTCTCCTATGGAGGAGAGAGAAAAGAATATTGATTCATTTTCGAGACAGCGCTGACGGACAAGTACTTGTCCCGGAATGTACGAACAAGTGGCTAAATATGTAAAGACGTGTGACAAGTGTCAAAAAAGTAAGCCGAGATACCCGACAGGTAACGCAACGCCGCAACGCATTTCCGTCGGTCTGAAGCCGTTTCAAGTGCTCTCTCTCTCTTGACCTGGTAGGGCCACTCCCGAGAACAGCTTAAAGGAACAAATATATTGTGATAATTAACGACACATTGACTAAGTTTGCAATCGTTCACCCAGAGACGAAATAATTATGGACGTTCTTCTGAAACGAGTCATCCTGATGTTTGGACCTCCAGAGATTCTGCTCACAGATAGAGGAACAAACCTTTGTTCAGATTATGCCGAAGATTTCTATAAATTATACCGAATCAATCACCAGGAGACACCGACGTATACACCACAAGCGAATGGCATCACCGAAGCGTAGAATAAGTATTTGGGGACGACGTTATCGATATTTACCGACGAACGAAAGACGTGTGACGAATATGTCAATTACACCGCCTTCGCGTACAATATAACGCCGCACGCGACCACTAAATGGTAGCCATACTCTGTCCCATTTGGCAATGAGCCACGAATTCCCTTTGACGGGACTATAATAGACACTATAATAGGTAGGACCTATCAATTGCAGAAATTAGATAAAATCAGAAAAGAAGTCATAGAAAACATACGTAAGAAACTTTACGAGCGCTATATCAGAGACACTTACGAAGCAATGTTTGCCAGCTTCGAAATCGAAGCGCCAGTAAAGGTTAGATATCCCGATGACAAAAAGACAACCGGCGCAAAAATAAAGTATGCCTTGCGAAAGCCATATCGTGTGTTGGACATCTTGGGTGCTAATATTTATCGGGTGTTATCAATCAAAGCCCAGTTTTGACACAAGACGTCCATATAAGTCGACTTAAGTTATATAACTCGCGACGACATTTAGTTGATTACACCAAAGTGAGAGACGAACCTCAAAAAGAGGACGGCGAAGAAAACACCGGCGAAATGGACGCTACGACAGAAGTCGAATCTGAAAAAGAGACAAATGAGTCTCGAAACGTCCGATAAAACAAAATTAAAGGCTCCGCAGTCGTCATATAACGTACCTTATACCTTATATGACAAAACTCCGCACATCTGTTGGCTGTCGAGAGAAGACGTTATTCTTCATAATAAAGGCGTCCACAAACCGATTATACCCGAAGATGAATGGCTCAACGAATACCACTCGTCGGATACAGAGATGTTTTCTGGAGAGCCAGAAAGAGACCCGCCGTTAGATAAACATATGGTTAGCACAACCCAGTCGTTGAACTTCAAGAGAGGCAATAAAGTGATGGTTAGGCGCACAGAGGGCTCCACATATAAGAGACCAAATAGAATAGAGAGATGCCATATGAAAAGCAAAGACATCTACTCCATTAAAATCAAAGATAAGTACCGGCGAAGAGGTTACGCCTTCGTTTTCGGCTCAGACCTCTTACCCTACGATGCAGTGAATCACTAGACCCATTGCCTCAATCATCCGATTTTCCGTAGTCCCAGCCCTCAGACGCGGCTAATTGAGTTCACTTATGCAGATGAGTCATCAACTTCACCTAAAAATGAATAAATGAGGCGGGTCTGATCTCGAAGACCTTACACTACGAGTAAAGTGAAGGTTAATCATTAGTCAAATTGAGACAACATTTAAATATAGAAAAATCATACTCGAAATCACACCTCAATTTAGTGAAAAAACACAACAAAAATATAAAATCAATGAAAATTACAAAACAATTAAGCCTTAACTGTTAAACACTTAAGTTTCAAACCGGACTGAAAATTGATAAAAATTCTTTCATCAGAAAAACCATTGGTTTGTTAGCAAAAGAAAGCAACGAAAGTTTTATAATAGAAAACGATAGACAGTATTTCACATCTGCTTAAAGGAGGAGCTAAAGCAACCCAACGATTAGTGCGCTGCCAATCAGAAGAACGCATCCTCTCATCAGTTATCATTGACTTAATTGTTGTCATAATTTATCAATTATTTGGTTATTATCTTATAATTTTGACGACTTTTCAACAAAATTATTGACGTTTTAATTGTTTAACATTAGTCTAAATGAAATCATTTTAAATTTGTTATCAGTTCATTAAATCGAAAGAAAGATAAAAAATGCAGAAAAACCATTAAATAGCAATCTTATCAAAGCCCTCAACGCCATTGAAGCAGAAAAAGAGTTTTTTCTGCCGCAAATTCAGACAAAAACGGCTTAAATTGATTACTTAAGAGCGCAATTTGATGAAAAACTTTCGCCAATACGACCAAAAAGACAGACTCCATGACTCTCTTCAGAACAAAGTCATCGCACAGACATAAGACTAAGCAGTGGCCAATCAAGGAAAGAATTTGGCGCAGAATAAGTTAGAACAGGCAAACAAACAGATCCTTGAGATGATACACAGTCTCTCAAAAGTTAAGAGAGAAGTAGAGCCGCTTTCAAACGAAAATCGAAACCCGAAAACAAATCGAAGAATATTGCAAAAAAAACCGCAAAATTAAACACAGCCAAACGAGTTTAATAAAGTTTAAAACCTAAAAAAGTAGTTAAAAAATAAAACTGAATGGTTTTATATTGAAAGGAAAAAAGTATTAAATAGAACTGAATAAAAAAAATAAGTTTGGCATTTATATTGGTTTTGAACTTTTAATACTAAAGCATAAAATAGAAAAGTCTCAATTCAATTAGATTTAAAAAATAGGAAATTAATGGAAAATTTAATAAAAGAATAAATGAGGTTATAAGTAAGAAAATTTGTAATACCTCAAATTTGTCGATTCTCAAAAATATAATAACACTCAAAATATAAGTGTATATTTTTTTGCTTAAATGGTCTAATTGATTCTGGTATTTTTGCTTATTTTCTACAAACGTACTAAATGTGCAAAATCTCTTAAATTTTTCGCAAATAATGTGCTGCACATCTGCTAAACATGTTGAGCACTAAAGTCAAACAAAGCATTTGTGCCAAAACCGTTGACTACTTAACAAGTCTTTAATTTCATTTGATTTGATTTGTAATTAAACGCTAATTATGGCAGCATTTGATTCATTCATTGATCGTAAATTCAATTTAATGTGAATTTACTAAATTTGTCACGATCTTAAAGTTTTGTATTAAACTAGTTTACTTTCAATTTGTTGTCAACAAATGATATGATATTCTCGGAAATGAGTTAACAATAAATTTGTTTATTGTTAAATGGATCGTTATGTATTAATTGACATTAAACTGGTTTACTGTCAATTTGTGGTCAACAAATGATACGATTTTCTCTGCTATTAATTAATAATTAACTAATCTTTTGATATAAATATATTTATCAGAAACTGATTGAAAATGAATTTGTTATCAACGAATACAATGACGTTTTGGCCGATGAGATCTAGGAAAGAGAACGCCCCGACTCTGGCCAACACCAATGAGTTTTTGATTGTAGAGCGCATTTTGGAAAACAAAGGGATTGAAATTCAGTCCACTAAAAGCATGAAATAATTAATTATATATTTATGAAAATTTGTTAACATTAAAGGTTTATTATTTATTGATGGTAAACTAGTTAATAAATACCATTTCATTACAACTTAATGTTTATTTTCTAATGTATTTACAGATGGAAAGCTTTTTCTCTCTTCACTCAGATTTAAATATTGAAGTCGATTTGATACTATTCGATAAAAACGTTCAAAATTCAAAAAGAAATTCAGTGATATAATCAAAGCTACTGTTTAAGTTAATTAATTCACTTTTAATCATAATTTTATATAATAGAGAATCCAAATCAGGCTTTGATTAAATTTATGGAAATAAAAACTGAAAACATATGTTTGTTTACGGATCAGAATATTTTCGCTGAATTATGGCCAGTTTTTCTGTTAGGAATTAAAGGCCTCGACCTTCAAGATCATTTAATGATAATCAACCATTTTCACCCGAATCTTAGACAACAGAAATTACAGTGAATAGAGTGAAAGTTATGACCCAATAGATAGAGAAATCACAGTCACTAAAAGGAAGAAAAGGAAGATAATCACTGTCTACGACATTACTCAAACAACAATTTAGTTATAACAATATCCGTCACTTTCTTCCATTTCATACTGTCCTAAACTTTCTCAAAACCAACGGGCCGACGAATTTCCTCACATATGAATGTTTGGGAAATTTTGAGCGATTACAAAAAAAACAAGATCAGAAAAAAGGCTAATAAGAAAAAATGGACTAAACCGCTTACCAGTCCTAAGGAATCTCAAAAGGAAAACTACCACAAATCATCAAAGAATAAAACACCGAAGCGCAACTCAAATTAAAATTTTGAAGACATTAATTTTGATTTAATCTTCTTTTTGTATTTCTTCTCTCTTTATTGTCTCTCTTTTAAAACTATTAGTTCGATTTAACGTGAGAAGAATGTAAGGGATTGAATCATAATTCGTTATCAGATCAATCCCTTATTATCACTAAAATTCTTATTTTCCTACAATTATTTAAAGTTTAAACAATAGATTAGTAATATTCAAAATTAATAGATTTTTATTCAAATATATAACCAATAAAATCAATTATAATAGTCAGTCGCATATTATATTTCAAGAAATTCACTTGAAAGTGTTTTTTGTAGAATTCATTGTGTTTAGATTTAACTACGAGAATAGGCCCAAACCTACCGTCTAAGGCCGGTAAGAAGCCGAAGTATAGGACTTTGAGAAACTGCACGAACAAAACCCCTAATGTAACGGCTGAACCAGAGTTCAGAGACCAGGGTCAGTATAACCCGTTACAATTAAAAATTTAAAATCGATAATTGAATTTATATCATTTAAATCATTAGTTTTACTATATTTAGAAAAAATATTTATTCTAAATTAATTTAAACTTATCTCGTATAAACACTCTTTTCATTTACAAAAATTAATTCAATTAAAAAATACATACCTTTGATTTTATAATTTGATTACATGACTATCTTTCACAATTAATTTATAATGATTGCAAGAATTTATAGTTCTCACTTATAAGCCATTTTTCTAAACATTCCCGGTTAATTTAACTCTTTTTACGATTTCATTTATTAATAAACATTACTTATCTCTTTAAAGAATAAGGAATCAATAATTGTGTTAATTGGATAAAGTTAAGGTAAAGTCTTTATGAGTAGAACTTGCTTAATAACTTGCTAATAATGATTGACTATTGAGAAATGAATTAAAGGACCAAATTTTTCAATTGATTTAGGATAATGTAATAAATATTGCATTATAGATATAATACTTTTGTCTGGAAATTGTTTTATGTTTAGAATTTTAAAGCGCTATAAGGAGGCGCCCAGCGATAGCTGACATCCAAATAATTATTATTCTTTTTAATTTAATTTCTTTATATCCTAGAATTTGATTGATTAAAAATATCAGTCATACCTGAACTGTATTAACATTTCTTCTTCATCAGATTTGACTACTCAATCTGACGAATATAAGGAACATTAGTTGAAGATTTTGAATTAAAGTGCAAACTGTCATAAACAGAAGTCAGTTATTTTTAGCTCACAATCAGTAGAGTTGTCAAACAAAGCAGTTCACAATTATTTCTGAACTCCTATTTTGTCTCTAATGGTGAATTCTCTTGAATAGTCTTTCATCGATTACTTTCAAGACTGCTTCTCGAGGGCGACCATATTTGCGGTATTTAGTGAACGCAAAATCTTTTCGACATTTCGAAATTAACGACATTTTCTGATTTGTGTAAGTCTGAGCCTTATATACTTCGTTTGACATATATCTCCAAAATTCGGGTCGTCGACCATCAAAATATGGCGAATCGGGTATAAGACAATAGCATTTAGAAAAAATTTTATGAATTAAAATGTCAAATTTTTTAAGTGAAAGGTAGTGACTGTGAAGTCTATCCTGGACATCATTGTTATGACATTAATAGCAACCATTTTTGCTAGATACTACTTCTCTATTAACTTAAGTCCAAAATTGAGTCAAATGATTTGGTTTTAGGCAATATTTGAGGAAAATATGAGTCAAATTTTAGTGAATTTCACTCAAACAATTGAAGTCTAACGGATGTGAATTTCAAGTGAATTTCATTTATCAGACAATGACTAAAGACTTTTATGGTATTCATTGAATGAAAGGACAATAGAAGAAGATTATAAAAAGATTCACATGTTTTCTATTCCTCACCTAAAAGTCTAAACAAATTTTAAGAGAAAAAATGAATTTTCTAAGTCAGTGTTAAGTAATGGAAAACAATTCTTAAATTTGAGAAATTGAGGAGGGAATGAAGACACCATTTTGATAATATCTTCTTCAAGACTTAAGATGAGTTGGATTTTACCTGTTGTGAATTAGGAGATCTCATTGAGCCGAGAATCGCTATTAAAGGGCAGATAAATCCAACGTTTGGTCTCTCATGGTCTGACAGGGCCAAGACTCGCGGAGTGAGATATTTTACTGAACCGCTGATCAAACCGGGTGATTCCTACCGAGGAGAAAAAAGATATCGATTCATCTTTGAGACAGCGCCGACAGATGACACGGTTTTCAAAGGCAATTTGAGTTAAAATCAAGAAGTATCGTACCCATTTTGGAAAATTTTATTTTCTCGCGAATCCTGCCGTTGAATAAGCAATTCTTATTATATGACAGGAATTGAATCTGATCTAGGAAATTAATGAGCACACATTTTGGGGAAATTAGCACATTTTTTTGTTTGAAATTTTGAAAATTAGGTCAGATTTGAATTAACAACTTTACTCAAGTTCTGTTAGTTTTATAAGTTTACAGAGGTCTATTTAATAGTTTTAACATTCAATACTAATTTTAAACTGTGTTTAAGTTCAATTCACGTAATTTTTTGCATGTGTTAAGTCCGGACCCATTATTGCAAAAAAAATTATTGAATTAATAATTTTTGTAATTAAATCTTTTAAAAAATAAAATTAATACAAAATTTAGTAAACAATTTGGTTAGAATTAAACTCTTATGAGAAATGCCTCTTCTATAAGTTTGTAGCGCAGGATCTGCACCTCTGACGATAATCCTAAAAGAAAAATTAATCCGGCGTCTGACAGACGATTGACGGTACATTTGGCCTTATCGGGTATTGAAACGAGAAGGCGCTTGACGCTAGCAAATCTTTCCTCTCAAAAGCAATAAATCAACAATCTCTAGACTGAAATTTGAAATAGTGTGCTAAGGAGCGCAGCAACTATGGAAAATGCGGATTCACTGAGCCATACACTCACCGACATATCAATAATATTCACGGGCCTCGCGTTCATATCGCACACGAGTATGGACACGGAGCAGGAAAAGCCTTTAATTACGTTCACATTACGGAAGAAGAATAAGAGAGAAGGAAAATAATATACTCATAAATCTATAAGAGCACAAAGAACTGTGCCTCTATGGACGAAAGAGAGAAAGAGATCAGCTCCTTATACACAAAATACATCAATGGCGACGACTTTCTTGGCATTTACTTACCGAAATATAAGGAAACGCGGTCGAAAACTATTCAAAGAGACTCAACAAACCTCCCAGCGACCAGGAGGCAACTGAAGAGGATATGAACTTTGGCGACAATGGCGCAGAGGACGCAATAAATGGCTCTCTGGAAATCAATGATAGTGAAAACAAGATCTTTGAAGAAATTAAAAGAATAGCTCTGGACTCGGATAAAACGAACGTATCTATATCACAGTCTGAGACAGAAAAATCGGCGGCTCTAAAAAACATCAGCACCCCAAATGCTAACTCCTTCATTTCCATCAGATCTTCCAGAGGTATGGTCTACGATACGTTTTGAATATTTTACTGGTGTTTAGTAGTGTTGTTATTGGCGGTAAGAGCCATTTTGGAAAAAAATCACGATTTGTGAGACCACCAAGTTGTTAGTTGAAAATACTTTAGTGTAGACAAAAACAATTCTCTGATTTATGTGTTTTAATGTGTAAATAAATAATTTTATGCTTGTGAATTTTGATTAGAATTTAAATAAATGAAAAATTAGTGTTGTGACTAAGTTTTCAAAAAAATAATAGAAAATCAGTTTGAAAATAAGTGAAAGCAGACTCTGTTTATCGACTATAGGATAGTATTCGATTGCACTCCCCTAGAGAAGTAGTCTAACGTCTCGTCAATGGAACGTCTGATTCCTTTACGTCAGTCATAGAACACTGAAATCTAATAATGGACGTTAAATTTAGGAGGGGTTGAATAATGAATTAAAACAGAAATTCTCAATATATTTAGAATAAAATAATAAATAGTGCATTATAGGTATAATAATTTTGTCTGGAAATTGTTTTTTCATTTCTTTTACTATTAACTCATTTATTATTGATTGTGTTTTAAGAAAAATTTACTTGAATTGAATGAATTAATCAAAAATGGCTTAAATTGAATTATTAATGGGAGTCAAATCAATTTAAAATTTGATATTTTAAAACTGTTGGAGATAATCTTGGTACACACGATTTATATGTTTTAAAACTTTAACGCAGACCTTATGTTTAGTATTTTGAAACGCTATAAGGAGGCACCTAGCGATAACTGTCATCCAAATTAACATTAATTCTATTTAATTTAATTTCTTTATATGCTAGTATTTTATTTATTAAAAATATCAATCATATCTGAACTGTATAAACATTTCATTTATCAGGTTTGACCAATCAGTCTGACGACTATAAGGCTTAATTTTAACGTTTTAATTTAAATATTTAAATTAAATAATTTGAATTTGAAATCGATATAGGTTTGAAAGAGCCTTCTCTTATGCGTGCCCTCTTTGCCACTCGAAGAATTCTTATGGTCAAATGTATAGTTCAAAGGGCAACCGATAGATAGAACCTCATTTCTATTGTCATTAATATATAATTAATCCGGTGGGCAAAAATGAAAGGGGTTTGTGTTCCGACAGTGTTTATTATTTTGAGGGCTTTTATCGCAGCTTTCTGCCACCCACTGTCTCAGAAATACGAGATTAAATTTTTGGCCACACGAAATGCCCGAATTGTGAAGACATAATGGTTCTAATGTATCGCTTTGACTACTACTTTTGTGCGAGAAATATAAAGACACAAACATCTACAGATGTCGAAATTGTGGGGAAATCCCTGAGACCGCCCGAAAAAGAAACACTACCTGTATTTTTTCACTAAAATGTTTTACTTAAATATATTGTAAAGGATTAAATAAAAAGTTTTAAGAATTATTATCGATAAAAGTTTTGTATCTCTCGTACGGCAATTAGTGCCGACTCTTAAGAACTCTTTGGATTGGAGTTACGCACTCCTAACCCAATAGAGCTCATCCATAGCTTTGCGACCTGCAGTTATTGACGGTCAGCGTTACAAGTTTGTAAAATAAATTTTATTTTAAAACAATTTTTAATTCCAAAATGATTGCAAATTTTCGTTGGGCCAATTTAATTGATATTACCATGCTTTAAATGATTAATGGTTTTAACTTAGGATAGAAATTTTTAAGAATTGCGCTTTTATAGGTAAAAACTTTAATTTCACCCAGATATAATGTTCATCAAATCATAAACAATTAAATGAAAATTTAATACATTTTATAGAAATTATTGATAACCTTTAGTCAGTCTTTTTCATTAGTATAAAGATTTTATCATGATACAACGTATACAAAAGGTGAAATACTTATTATATATTTGATTAAAGGGTATCATTTTTAATGTACTTGTTAATAGTATTTAAGAATGAATATTCAAACGACTCTCAATCGGTTCTTTTTTCCGGTAATAAATTTGAATATATTTTATATTTTAACTTAACTCACTTTCTAATCGATAAATAGTGAGATAATACGGTATAAAATTAAATGAAAAACTAATTTATAAAAATTAATTTAAAATAAAACAATTTTATGTTTAAATCAAAAAATTAAAAAAATGAGCAAAAATTTAAATTGTTTTTAACTTAAATTTGATGAAATTAAATGATATGAACCAATTAGTCAGAATCCGATTCTTCGTCATCTCTGCCACCAACTGTGTCTTCTTCTGATGGGTCAGTGCTATGGATGCCTTACTTGTCCGAGGGTTGAGTCTGTCTTCCAAATAAAACTTTTAATGAGATTTTTTATTTTTGGTTAAAATGTTTAAGTCTTAATACCATTTGTTTCCACATTTTTCAGCCAAATATTTAAAAAGAATTTCTGTTGAATAAATGTAATTTCTTTTGTCGTTTGAGTTCTTTTGAAATGAAGAAACTTTTGTTACAATTTGTTTCACTATAATTGAAAATTTTGGTAAATAAATAAACTCTTTTATTATATGTAAATAACTTACATTTTGATCCATGTTTTTGGCCAAACTTTTAAAGAAATTAATTTTTATTTGAATTCTATACATATAAAAGTTTAAATTTTGGCTAATCTTCTGAGACATCCGTTGATATCACATTTAAATGATTTATATCCCGAATGACTTCTTCTTTGGTTAATTAGTGTTGATTTTTCTGAAAATGTTTTATTACATTCACTGAAATCACAAACAAATGTTTTTATTTAAATGAATAGAAATGTTAGGATTTAAGTCACAAATAAATTTCGTTTCGCTTCAACTTCACATTTGGGCCAAAAACCATTTAACTGTTTATTATAATAGTTTTAATATTTCAATAGTTTTCTCATTAAAACATTGAATTAATGGTATTTCAATCCGACAGTAATTCTGTGCACAACTCTCACCACTCA